>JACAGA010000019.1:4213064-4383320 GCA_029231665.1 Morus indica
AAACTTTTCCAAAAATCCCAATTCGTTTCAGTTGGGAGGGTTGCCGCTCTAGTGAAGGTCAAGAGAGAATGGAATTGGCAAAGAAGAGATGTAGAGCCGTGATAGAGAGAATAGAGAAACTGCCAACTTCCCCCAATAAACTCACCGCTTCTTGCCAACGCACGCTCTTCAAATTGGCCGACTCTGAGCTTCGCTTCCTTTCGCATTTCTCCTCCTCTACTTTGACATCTCTCAGGTTTGCTTTTCCTCTGCGTTTAGGATTTTGGCTTTGCTTATGATGTTTGGTTAAGCCATTATTACCAGAAGACTTCAATTTGCACTAAAAAGAAATAAAAAAAAGAACACTGAATTCATTTCAGTATCTTCTTTGAGAATTGTGTCCAGGTCTAGGAATAGTGAAGTTGCCAAGTCAGTTTGGGACAAATGTTTTCCTGGGCGGATAGCTTCTGAAGAATCACTCATCCCGCACCAATTCACAAACGTGTAAATGGGTTCTAGTGCATTTAGTTAGCTTTGTTTATCGGTGATAGTACATTTTCGTCCCAAGGTCTTTTGGCTTTGTTTGGGAAGCTGGAAAGAAAATGGGATGGAAAGAAAGTTATGTTACTTAGATGAGGAAAATGGAGACGAAGGGGAAACCATTTCTCTTATTGTTTTTGGCATGAATTCTCTACCGTAATACCATATTGGGAGATTGAAATTGAAGTTCTTTAAAAGATTTGAAATCGCTCACCCAATCTATTCCCTCATCTTTTTGCTCCTACCAAGCTATCATAAGTACGTAAATCCTTTCACTAACACCCTAACCCCTTTCTTTCTTCTCATTTTCCGTCCTACCAAACTAGTTACAAGCTCTTAATTTGTCGAGTGAATCTGGAAGGCATGGGTTTGTTATGGATGACCCAGCAGAATTTAGTTAATAATATCAGCAAACCAACACTCTTGTGCTTTATAGATGTATATGTATGTGTGTATGTGTGTAATGTGTTTAATCCGGAGCAGAAAATATTATGATTTCTGACATATTAGTATGCTTTTCTATATGAATGCCAGTGTCAACATTGGGCATATTGAAGCTGTTGTTCATATTCTCCAACAGCCTTTCATTACTGGAGTTTCACGCGTTTGCAAGCCGATTCCTTTTTCATCCAGAACTAGAAGCGGGCAGAAAAGTATTTTGTCTAAAGATGTCCATGTTGATATAGTCTGTATTCTTGATAGGAACCCTGTCTGGATTATTGTTTCTGATAGGAACCCGAAGTACGTTTCATGGAATGAGTCCCACAAAAGTAAGGGCTTAAAACTGCGAATTGAGCAGGCTCTGGCTGCTGCACGGACTTCTGTGGCACTAAAACCTTCCTCAATTATTCTTTTCTTCTCAAATGGACTCAAAAGTGAAATATATGAGAAACTGAAAGATGAATTTGGAGCAGTTGAGCTGGGGTTGGAGTTTTCTGTTTTCGATTTTGATTTCTCTGAGGATTTGGAAGGTGACTGGATCAATGTTCTTTCAAGGACATATAGAGAGGCATGTGTGCTTGAAATAAAGGTCAATGAAACAAGGGATGCTGCTTCGACGGTGGAATGTATCAAAGACTCATTACGGGAGGCTGCTAGGGTGGGGCTTTCAAAGGGTCACATGGAAAAAGATGTAGGTAATTCGTTCTCTTCTCTTATTTCTAGAATGGCATTCTTCTCTATGGAAGAGAAAAGTGCAGACGACACTAATCCGGCAATCCCATTGGGAGAAGGTGATTTTCTAAATTTTGATACAACAGCTTTGATTGCTCTTGTGTCTGGAATTAGTAATGGTGCAACTGAGAAACTCTTGGCTACGCCTGAAGCTGAATTGAGGCAGCGGTTTAAGGGAAACTATGAGTTTGTGATTGGCCAGGTAAGTTTTCCCTCAATTTTTGTGCTTCATACACTATATTCTCCAAATTGCCTCTAGCATAGCAATGATTTTGAAGTAGGGGAATACAGCATCACAAGTCTTGTAACTGTTTTGAGGATAGTGTTTTGTAAAGCTTTGTTTCATTTTAAATACAATAACAACAAGTCTTAATCCCAACTTAATTGAGGTCGGTTATATAGATTTCACTTTTCCATGCAGCTATGTTCGAAATTAAACTTTCCTGAAGGCCTAGATCTAGAATGTCTTTCCTAAATACTTTGGTCCACGTAATTCTTAGTCTATCCCTCCCTCTTCTAGTATTAGGTATAAGAATGTCCTTCTAAACACAAACTGGTGTTTCTAGCAGTCTACGTTGGACATGCCCGTAACACCTCAAGTGGCATTTCGCCCACCTTATCTTTTATTGGTGCTACACCTACTTTACTACGAATAACTTCATTGCTTATGCGATTTCATTCTCGTATGGTCACAAATCTATCTTAACATACGCATTTCTGCCACACTCATCTTAGATATATGTTGTCTTTTAATGGCCCAACATTCATTACCATATAACATAACTGGGCGGATTACAGTCTTATAAAACTTTCATTTCAACTTAATAGGCATCTTGCTATCACATAAAACTCTCGTAGCATTCTTCCACTTAACCCACCATGCCTTAATCCTATGTTGAATATCCTCTTTTATATCTCCTTTGTTTCATTTTAAATGATCATCTTAAATCAATTAGTTTCCTTTCATTCAATGCATTAACATATTCCTCATTATTGTTTTCCTAGTGCACTCTAAGATGCTTAAATGTGATGTTTCAATTATTATTATTATTTCTTGGTTCCACAATAGCGTCCAAGGAGTTTACATTAACGTTTTCTGTAAACTATGCTGATGCTAAGTTCTATAAACCGGCCGATGTCACAATCTTAAAGGATGCCAACAAAATCTCAAAAGGAGAAAAGATTAATGGCACCGCCAAACAAGTTAAGAGCTCATTCAAGCCCGATCAAAAGATGACTTTTAAGTACGTGTCAAAAAGTCAGTGAGCTCTTGGACAAAAGGCTTTAGCATCCGTCAAGAGTGTGGTTGAGACATTAATGACCAGTTTCACCTTCCCGCTTCGGAAGCTAGATCAAACTTTCCCAATTGGAAAAATGGAGATCTCAATTACTTTTGGCGAACACGGAAGCTCAAACAAACGTGTTGTAACTGTCAATTCAAACAAGCTAAGAGCATCTCCTAACCTTATGTCATGAAAATCAAAAGCGAATGGCAAGAAAGTTTTTTTTTAGAAACAACACGAAAAAGTTGTAATTAATCAAAACAATCTTGTTTGAAAGTTGCCTTTGAGCTTGAAGTGTTTATGAAGAGAGAACATGATATCTTTTTAGAAGAAAATACGAGAAATACAACACCACGAGTTTCTGTCTTTGAAAGAATTAAATATCCATCTGCATCTCGATCAAAAATTGGTTCCAAAAAAATAAGAAGTGGAAGGTAAAAAGACAACAAAAATTTGCTTCATTAGAAGAAGAAGAGGCTGTGATTCAAGAGCAACCAGAAGAAAATGAACAAGTCATTTGTGTCTCATTCGAAGAAACTGCAAGTAATGAATCAAAAAATCCTACACTTGAGTCCTTAGAAGAATTCATTAACACTGTACTAGCTCCTTCGGGATTAGAAGATGGAGGATAAGCAACGATTTATGAGCTTAAGAAAATTAACCTCGGTACGGAAGAGGACCAAAGCTAGTTTTTGTGAGTGCTCTTTTAACAGCACAAGAACAACAATCATATGAGCAATGTCTTCGAGAATATCGAGATGTGTTTGCTTGGAGTTACAAAGGATGTTCGATATGTAAAGTAAGCCTAAAGACGTGCTCGTCCATAGCTAGTTGCACAAATTGAAGCAGATGTTGATAAACTAATTAAAGCTGACTTTATCCGGGAAGTCCAATATCCGACTTGGTTGGCGAATATTGTCCTTGTATAGAAGAACAGACAAATTCGTATTTGCGTGGATTATAGAGACCTCAACAATGCTTGTCCAAAGGATGAGTTTCCACTACCGATAACTGAGCTGTTAGTTGATGCTACTACTAGATTCGGGGCGTTATCCTTCATGGATGGAGTCTTGGGATATAACCAAATCAAGATGGCACTAGAAGATGAAGAGCTTACTGTTTTTCGAACACCAAGAGGTATTTATTGTTATATAGTGATGCCATTCGGACTTAAAAATGCAGGGGCAACATATCAGAGGGCCATGACGGTTGTCTTTGATGACATGCTCCATAATGCGGTTGAATGCTATGTCGATGGCTTGGTAGTCAAAACTAAGGAAAAATGAGCACCATTTAAATGACCTTAAACGAGTTTTTGACAGACTCGGGCAACACTAACTTAAAATGAACCCCTTGAAATGTGCATTTGGTATAACTTCTGAAAAATTAATCAGGTTTGTGGTGAGACATAGAGGAATTGAAATTGATCCAGCAAAAATAAAGGTTATCACAGAAATGCTTTCACCTCGTAACTTGCGCCAGTTACGAGGATTGCAGGGAAAACTTGCATACATAAGGAGATTCATTTCTAACTTATCTGGTAGATGCCAACTCTTTACAAGTTTAACTCAAAAGAATGTGTCATTTGTATGGGATCATACATGTCAAAATGTTTTTGAAAGCATAAAAGGATACTTGTTGAATCCACCAATGCTTATGGCTCCAATCATTGGAAAACCATTGATCTTCGTATATTGCAGCGCTTGAACGCTCTTTAGGAGCATTGTTAGCTCAGAACAATGAAGATAGGAAAGAGCATGTCCTATACTATATAAGTAGAACTTTCGTAGAGGCGGAATATAACTATCGCCAAATTAAAAAAATGTGCTTGGCCCTAATTTTTGCTGTCACAAAGTTACGCCATTATTTGTTATCACACTTGGTGACTCTCATATCAAGGGCAGATCCCTTGAGCTACTTACTCTCAAAGCCGGTACTCTCAGGGTGTCTTGCTAAATGGTCTATGATCTTTTCAGAGTTTGTTATCAAGTTTGTTCCACAGAAAGCAGTCAAAGGCCAAGCACTTGCTGATTTCTTGGCAGCACACCCCATTCCTGACAATATGGAATTGCCCGATGATCTTCCAAATGAAGAAGTATTTGTCACTGAAATGTCTTTCTGGCAGCTTTACTTTGATGGAACGGCAAGGAAAAATAGTGCTGGGACATGCATTGTATTCATTACACCATCATGAGGGTTAAAAACATATTCTCTATTCTCGCAACTTGCACAAATAACATTGCATAATATGAAGCACTGATTATTGGTTTAAAAATAGCACTCGAAGTGCAGATAAGCCATCTGAGGGTGTGTTGTGATTTCCAATTGATCGTCAAACAAATAAATGGGGAGTACATTGTCAAGAATGAGAGCTTGACTCCATATCACGAGAAAACAAAGCATTTAATGTCCCAGTTTCAAGACATCCTGCTAAGTCACATTCTAAGATTAGAAAATGACAAAGCTGACGCCTTAGCTAGTCTCGCAGCATCCTTAATTTTACCAGACGAAAGGGGAATGCCGATAACTGTTGGCGAACGGCGTCTGCTACCACTAATAGTCGAAAGAACACAAGAGGAAGAAACGGTAAATGTAGTCACTTTTAGTGAAAATACAGAGGAAGCAGATTGGCGTCAACCATTGATCAATTACTTTCGACATGGGGTATTACCAGATAATCCAAAAAAAAAAAAATAGAAGTACAAAGAAGATTTCTTCAATTTGTCTTCATAAACGACACTTTGTATAGACAATCTTTTGTGGAATACTATTGAGGTGTTTATCAAAAGATGAGGCATCACATGCTCTTCAAGAAACACATGCCGGAACATATGGAGCTCATCAATCCGGCCCTACACTTGTAGCACAAATAAAAAGATTAGGTTATTATTGGCCCACCATGGTGCAAGATTCAATTAATTTTGCTAAGCATTGCAAGTTATGCCAGCTTTATAGAGATTTCATCCATCAACCTTCATTGCCTCTTCACCTATCAATCATGTCATGGCCATTTGATACTCATGGTTTAGATGTAATTGGACCTTTCACGCCAGCATCCTCAAAGGGTCATAAGTATATTTTGGCTGGGACAAACTATTTTTCAAAATAGACTGAAACGGTACTTTGAAAAGAAAATGTCACAAACCTCATAAAGAATCATATAATCTACCATTATGAAGTGCCATCAAAGATCATTTCTGACAACGTTCTTTATTTTAGATGCAAAGTAATGACGAAGTTGATGGAAAAATACAAATTCCGACATGGATTCTCATTAAGTTATAATCCATCCTCAAATGGCCAAGCAGAAGCCTTTAACAAAGTGCTTTGCAAAATCTTAAAGAAAATGGTGTCAAAGAATAGGAGAGATTGACATGAACGCCTCCCAGGTTGCACACCATATAGTTTGGTTTTTGACTCCGATGTCATACTCCCATTGGAAGTGTAATTACCAACTCTCAGAATTGGTACTTAATTGATGGCGCCAGACGAAAATGTCCAAGTGAGACTAGCTGAGCTTGAAGCATTGGATGAGAAAAGGCTCACAGTACAATAAAAGCTCGAAATTTACCAAGCCTAAGTGGTAGGCGCCTTTAACAAAAAGGTCAAATTTAGATTCTTCACGGTCGGAGAGTTGGTCCTTACAATCAGAAGACCAATTGTTATAACAAGAAAGATGCAAGGTAAATTTGAAGCAAAATGGGAAGGGTCATACGTCATCACTAAGGCCTTTCCAAAAGGGGCATATAAACTTTCCGATTCAAAGGGTCACTGCATTTACCCCTGTGTAAATGGAAAGTTTGTTAAAAAATTATATGCCTAAATTGGGAGGTACGCCTTCTGACACATAACCCGCAGAAGAAAGATAACAACGGAAGCAAATAAATAAAGCAGAGTGAACTACGAGTGACTTAATCCCCAAAGGGGTATGTAGGCAATCTGGTAATAAACTGGATGTAGCCACAAAAAAAAAAAAAAAAAAAAAAAAAAAAACACATGTTCCCCCGCAGAACTACAGAGGGCTTGATTCCCGTGAAAAGAATACGTAGACAATTTAGTATAAATTGAATGCAGCCGCAAAATCAAAACAAATATATTACCCTCTCATTGAACAAAATGTCCAAATACATGCTATTTCAAAATGAGCATAATAAATCTAAAAATAGGAAAAGCCAAATCCTAGAGACAAAAATAATAAATAAATAAAAAGAAGAGATAGAGAGGGTGTCTAAATGAAGAAAAAGGAGGGACAAAATCATCATCAGCCTTTCTTGAAGAATGCAGCCAAAGAGTCACGTATCTTTTAAGATTTCTGCTCTTAAGACCTGGCTTTAGCTGTAGCTTCTTACATTTCGATAAACCTTGCAACCTTAGCTTCAACCTGCAGTTGCTTGATTTCATCACCGATCTTTATTTGTTCATCCAAACAATTCTTTAGCTGGGAAACTGCATCTTTTGTGGATTTTAATCGATCTTCATATGAATGTTGCAATTGCCGTGCCTTCTGCTCAGCTTCTTTTACTTCTGCCTCAGAAGCCTCAATATTCTCTACAGCTGATTGAGCACTTGGAAGATCGCAAGTCAAAATATCCATAGCAGTAAGATGCTCCTTTTCGCAATGAATCAATCTAGAATTAACCTTTCATTCATGGAAGCTTTCTCTTCAATAAAAGGAGAAAAAGTGATTAAATCTTTCTCTAAATCGAACAAACGCTTCACGGTGTCTCTAAACCATACGAACTGACCTCGAGATATTCTCTTCATATCAATGAGGAAATCTATTGTTTTGAGATACTCAAACACCTGAGAGCGATAATTTAAAGTACTCTCTGGCGATGTTGAAAGTAAAACCCAATCAGAGATTGACTTCAACATACTAATCAAGTAATCCCGAATAGGTTTATCTGAAATTTGATTAGTGATGGTAGAAATTTGATAAATGACTTCAACAATAGCCTTTCGATAAATGACTTCAACAATAGCCTTCGATAATCCCGAGTAGGTTTATCTACCAATGGGGGAGGTTCATCTAGGACTTCAACAATAGTCTGCTCCCTGAAACTTTCAAAATCTTTGGGCTCTTCATCATCTAGAGTCATAATTGCATCAATTACGTATCTTTCAGACCATTGATCCCCGTGCAAACTTTGTGCAAGGAAAAAAAGTGAATTGAGTATATTACGAGTGAAAGTTGAAAAAAAAAATAGAAGAAAATTGTCAGAGAAAGGGAAAGCAAGGTAAAAAAAAAAAAAAAAAAGTGGTTGCAATTCTATCTAGTTCTATGTGTTTTCTCTCATGATGTATCTCAGTCCTTTTTTTTTATAAATTTCTTTCTAAACTCTCCCTTGTATCGAAATGCTATCTTCAGAGAAGAAGTTAATTTGTCAGTGTTGATTAGATTCATGGTTAAAGGTGGGTTGCAAATTCTGGACCCAGTAAAAATTTATTATGAGGTCGCAAAATTTAGAACCTCAAAAAAATAGTTGCAAGTTTTAGAGCTCTAAAATCATGAGGTTACAAGAATCAGAACCTCTAACAAAAATCAAAATAGAGTTACAAGTTTTAGAACTTTATAAAATCATGAAGTTGCAAGATTTAACACCTCTAAAAAAAGTCAAAAAAAGATGCAAGTTTTAGAACTCTACAAAATTACGAGGTTGCAAGAATTAGAACCTCACAAAAATTGTAGTCAAAAGACTGAAGCAACAAATGACCAATGATGAAAGGCTAAAAAAAAAAAGAATTACCTTTTGTTTAGCAACGTGTAAAAGACTGCCTCTCCTTTTGTTCATTTTTGGCTGAAAAGCAATCACTTTTTTTTGCTTGGAATGAGAAGATGGCTATGTATGTAAATGAAAAACAGAATGCAGAATGCAATTAAAACTTAGTCAGAATAAATTAATGATTTGATGAAAAAAAAAGAGAAGACTCACCAATGGTGAAAGAAAAGAAACCAAAAGTAAATATATATATATATATATATAGATTTTTAAAGAAGCCAAATAAACAATTTGGTTGATGGCTCTACACGCAAACTAAGAGATGATGACAATTGATGTTGTAGACCAAAGTTTTGATAGAAGCCTAGACTTTCTTTTTCATTCTCATACACACACATATAAGTATCTTTGGTGACCTTTTTGAAATCCAAACAGATCTGAAAAATGTGTATCATATATCTGTTAAGATGTGATTTTTTTCAAAAATCACGAAAAAAATCTAAAATTAAAATTCGCCCCAAAAATTTAAAGAGGCCATTCACTTCACAGATAAAAGATCATAAAATTTCACTTTAAATTTCAAAATTCAAGAACTACAAAGACTTGATTCCACGTTCCAAAATGGATCAAGTCTTCGTAGTTCTTGAATTTTGAAATTTAATGTGAAATTTTATTATCTTTTATCTGTGAGGTGAATGACCTCTTTAAATTTTTGGGGCAAATTTGAATTTTAGATTTTTTTTCGTGATTTTTGTAAATAATCACATCTTAACATATATATGATACACATTTTTCGGGTATGTTTGGATTTCAAAAAGGTCACCAAAGACACTTATATATATGTGTGTGTACGTGAATGGAGAAGAAAGTCTAGGCTTCTATCAAAACTTTGGTTTGCAACATCAATTGCCATCATCCCTTGGTTTGCGTGTAGAACCATCAACCAAATTGTTTATTTGGCTTCTTTAAAAAAATTATAAATTTGCTTTTGGTTTCTTTTCTTTCACCATCGGTCAATCTTTTTCTCTTTTTTTTTTTTTGCATCAAATCGTCAATTTATTCTGACAAAGTTTTAATTGCGTTCTACATTATGTCTTTCGTTTACATACAGAGCCATCTTCTCATTCCAAGTAAAAAAAAAGCGATTGCTTTTCAGCCAAAAATGAACAAAATGAGAGGTAGTCTTTTATAGGTTGCTGAACAAAAAGTAATTCTGTTTTTTTTTTGTTTAGCCTTTCATCGTTGATCATTTTTTGCTTCAGTCTTTTGATTGCCATTTTCTTTACAGGAAATAGAGATACTCTTTGTAAGTCGTCATCAATTTTTGTTTCGTGCTGCACTTATAAGGCAGACTGAAAATTGTAACAATATTTTAAACTACATTATTATGGTCAGATTCATCACATATATACATATCTACACACGTATATATTTTTTTTTGGGCCGCATCATAACGATCATACCTTTTTTTGAGGTTCTAATTCTTGCAACCTCGTGATTTTGTAGAGTTCTAAAACTTGCAACTCTGTTTTGATTTTTTTTTTTAGAGGTTCTAAATCTTGCAAGCTCATGATTTTGTAGAGTTTTAAAACTTGCAACTCTATTTTGATTTTTTTTTTAGGTTCTAATTCTTGTAATCTCATGATTTTATAGAGTTCTAAAACTTGCAACTCTTTTTTTAGAGGTTTTAAATTTTGCAACCTCATAATAAAGTTTTTTACTGGGTTCAGAATTTGCAACCCGCCTTGAAAATCTGATCAACACTGACAAATGAACTTCTTCTCTGAAGATGGCATTTTGATACAAGAGAGAGTTTAGAAAAAAATTTATAATAGAAAGGACTGAGATACATCATGAGAGAAAACACGAAGAACTAGATAGAATTGCAACCACATTTTTTTTTTTTACCTTTCTTTCCCTTTCTCTGACAATTTTCTTATATTTTTTTTTCAACTTTCACTCGTAATATACTCAATTCACTTTTTTTCCTTGCACAAAGTTTGCACGGGGATCAATGGTATGCCCTTCCCATTTTTCTTACATGCCTATATATAGATATTTGAAGCAAACCCACTAAAAACTACTTTTTTCCTTTATTTATTTTTTTTAATTAGTCAATCATGGCCTTGGCACTGTGGTGGAAGCGCTTGTGTTTGCACCCGGGGTCCAAGGTTCGAATCCCGGAAACGGCCTCTCCTTCGGGGGGGATAAGGCCGCATATATATGAGATTGAGCTTTCCCCCGAGCCTGTCATAGTACGGGAGCCTCGTTGGCACTGGGGTCCGCCTTTTTTGAGTCAATCATTTTTTGTAATCCTCCACTTTTATTCTAATTGGCTCTTTTTTACAATACTTAAACATGATTGGCTGTTTTTATCTCTCAAGGATTACCCCCACTCATGTGAATTATTGATGTGGAAGATAACTTCCATCTAATAGTTTTGTAAACTTCCCCACGTTATTTTTCACCAAACTCCCCACTAACACATTTTACTTTTGCCCACGCACCCACTTCTTCCTGGAAATTATCCAAACCTCCTACGTGACCATTTTCTTTTCAATGTATTTTTTTTTTGTTTTAACACGTCTTAAATCAATTAGGGTTTGTTCTTTTGATGTTTTTGAGTTAGGTAACTTGAGTGTAGATTCTGAGTTGAGTTTGAGTTATAATTTGAGTTGAAGTTGTAATTTGAGTTTGTGTTTGGTTGTGTACATTTGAGTTATGGTTGAGATAAGAATCTTTTTGAGTTTGTGTTTGAGTGAGTCAAAACTTGAATTTGTATTTAGATAGTATTTTAATAAAAACTCGATGCTGATGAAAAATTTTAATAGGGTATATGAGTCGGGTTTTATTCGTCTTTTCATTGTCAACGGATCGAAAAAAAAATCATCTCAATCAGAATTAAAACGAAAAAATTATAGCATTTTTAAGAATAGAAAAAATACTGTTCATTAATTTGAGTTTGAGTTTCTGAACTCAAGTTGAAGGGGAAACTTGAACTCGAGTTTTAGTCCCAAACTCGAGTTCAAACTCGAGTTTAAACTCAAGTTCAAACTTAAAAAAATATGAACTCGAATAAAGTTGTAACTCGAGTTGTTTTTTTTGAGTTTTTCACTCAAAAACACCCCAGCCGAACAGCCCCTTAGTTTCCTTTCATTCAATGCATTAACATATTCCTCATTACTGTTTTTCTAATGCACGCTAAGATGCTTAAATGTGATGTTTCAATTATTATTATTATTTCTTGGTTCCACAATAGCGTCCAAGTAGTTTACATTAACGTTTTCTGTATTGATTTTCAGTTAAGGTCTGAAATTCAGCATCCAATTCATGAGGAACTAGGCAGTGTAATATCTGGAAAGAGAGGTATAATTTGTCAAAGTGTTTGTTCAGAGTTCATGGAGTTAGTATCGATGTGTGGAGGGCCTAATGAAAAGTTGAGAGCTGATCAGTTACTTAGATGCCTCATGTGAGTTCCCCACAACTTTAGTACTATCTTTTTTGTTCCTTTATATTCATAACCTTTTCGATTGATTTATATGTTTTAATCTCAAATTAAAACAGTTGGATATAACAAATCTAAAATTGTGAATTAGGATATGACCTACAAGGTGTGCATTATTTATTCACTTTGTTCGAAAGTATTTTTCCGTAAGTTAATGTTCAAGTGATATTCTTTTGGTATTTAGCATGTATATGTTAATGCAGATTTAACCCTTTCTTTGTGAAGAGCAAAGCAAAGCAAATTTAATTTTAATTGTAGTTATAACTTATAACTTAAGTGTGGAGGTCTTGAACTTCTTGTGTCCTGAGCATTTAGGATTAGTAACCATCCTAAAAATATTCCTTTTTTTTCTTTTATTTTCCATTTTCAATAAGAACAATACTGCATTAAATAATTATTCAAAAAGAGGACAATATGGAAATAACTAGGAGAGGTTTCTCTGAAGTATTACTTTACAGTCACTATTTTACTAGTTTCTGCCTTCTGCCAACATTTGTTTCTTCAAAAGTGACTTTACACTGACGCCTGAATTTTGGTCCTTTCTTTTCTTTTTTTCTTTTTTTTTTTCTCTCTTTTTTAATGCAATAATTTTGGTCCTTTCTTGGTTTAGCTATAGCTTTTCTTTCGAGTGCGTTAAGTTGATTTCAATATTTTTTTAGTTTATTGAGAGAGAACTTCCTTTGGATCAATTCACCTCAACGTCAAGGCTATTCAAACTAGTTGTTGGAACCAATTGCACAACAGCAAGTGCTTAGGTCAATGCTCTATTTGCTTAGAAGAGAATCTGATAATCTAAACTTACATTAGTGATTATTTGTTAGAATCTTATGCCTGAGTCAGAAATTGCAGTAAATATCATATTTTACGGATGGTTTTTAAGTGAATAACTTATTTTAGACATGATTGAAGTAAATAGCATATATATTGGCAAATATTTATTTGCCCGGCGTAAATATATTATTTACCGCTAAATAGTATGCATAAGTAATTGTATTTACGAGTAAATATTATATTTACTTTGGGTAAATAATATGCTATTTATTTCAATCGTCTCAAAAATATGCTAATTACTTAAAACCCGTTTCTAAAATATGCTATTTGCCTATTTATCCCTTAAATAATTCATGATGAATGCTGATATAGCTAAGGCTTTACTGTTTTCTTTGTTTAGATTCTTGCCCAATTTTTGGTTAATATATTAGGATCGATCCACTAAATTGATATAGCTATAATTTGATCCAACACCCACTTTGAGATAAATTAATGTATATTTTTCACAGCTAAAGAAGAATTTTGGTACTTATCCTTTTACATTATGTATTGTATAAGTCTTGGATGTTGGAATCATGTTCTAAGAAATTAATTTTGTTAGCAGCATCTTTTTCTCCATCGTACATCAATGTTGTTCTACTTCTAGTGACCGCTGTGACTTAATCCATTTTCAACCATACTACAAGGTAATGATTGTAGCCGAGTATGGAATAATTGTGGGGGAAAGTTATTAGTTGACTTTGAATGATTTCCCTAAAGTTTTGGGATAGGTGATTAGGCAGTTTCCCTCTTTTTTGATTTGTTTCCTTATTTATCTTGTTTCCTTTTATTTGTTGTTCCTGGCTTATCTATGTAAAGAGGCCGGTGTACATGCCTTAGGTTAGGAATATGAATGATAGAACAATAGTTTCATTCTTCTAGTAGTGTTTTCTCCTCTAGTTACTATCTCCTCGGGTTCTTGCGTATCAAAGCCAGTTAAATCTGGACGTTCTTGAACTCCGAGTTGTAGATGGCAGCGTATAAGAGGGCTTTGATTGGAGCAAGCAGAGGCGATGTCCCTGAGGAAAGTTCCAACACCTCTCGGACTACCTCCACAATTGCTCACTACTATTTCTCAACCCACTTCCTTGAACCCCGAAAGTTCTAACCATATCTCTCTACAAATTACCACCAACAAATTAAATGGAAAGAATTTTCTTAAGTGGTCTCGTTCAGTGTTGATGGTTTTACGGGGAAGAGGAAGATTGGGCTATTTGGATGGTTCAATTCCGCAGCCCAAAATTGAAGACCCTTCTTATGCGAATTGGGAAGCTCAAAACTCCATGGTGATGGCGTGGTTGATTCACTCGATGGAAGACAACATTGCAGATACCTACATATTGTTTCCCATGGCAAAAAAAAATCTAGGATGCTGTAAACTTGGCCTATTCTGATTTAGAGAATGCCTCACAGATGTTCGAATTGAGAAACAAGGTGAGAAATCTGAAACAGGGGGAGAGTGATGTTACACAGTATTATCATAAGTTGACAAGACTTTGGCAAGAATTAGATCTTTTCTCATCTCCATCTTGGTAAGATGCAGTTTTGTATAGAAGGATGATAGACCAGGACCGGATATATGATTTCCTTGCAGGACTTAATAAAGACTTGGATGAAGTCCGTGGCCAATTGCTAGGAATGAGACCTCTGCCCCAAATTGAAGAAATTTTCACTGAGGTGCGTAGAGAAGAAACAAGAAAGAAGGTGATGCTTGGAGGAAATGTGCAGAATTTAGAGAACTCTGCACTTGTTGTTCGTGAATGTGGACAGGAGAATCCGGGGGAAGGAAAAAATAACAAGAAGTGGTGCGAACATTGCAAGAAACCTTATCATACCAAGGAGACTTGCTGAAAACTACATGGCAAACCGACCAACTGGACACCTCAGAACCGTGGACGTGAAGGAAAGGGATTTCAGGCAGAAACTGAGAAAACTGATGAAGAATTAACCACTCTAGCCACTGCAGCACCGGTTTTCTCCAAGGAACAGCTGGAACAATTAAGGCAGATGATGACACAATCATCTTTCCACTCATCATCTCTCTTGGCTCAAAGAGGTAAAGCATTAACTGTTTTTTTTTTGCCTTGGCAGAAAAAGAAGAACCATGGATTATTGACTCAGGAGCAATGGACCGCATGACTAGTTGTGGTAAACTTCACACCACATATATACCCAGCGTTGGAAACCGCAAAGTGCAAATTGCTGATGGGACCTCCTCTGTGGTGGCCGGTACTGGGACTATAAGAATTGGACCTAGTGTCACATTAAAAGGGTTTTCCATGTGCCGAATCTAAGTTTTAATCTTTTGTCCATAAGTAAGATAACCAAAGACTTAGACTGTGAAGTAATTTTTCTGCTGTCTGTTTGTATCTTTCAGGACCGATTATCGTGGAAGAGGATTGGCAGTACTGAGGAGCTGGATGGCCTATACTACTTTAAGGATGATTCTTGCATTAATGGGAAAGCTCAGATGGTTACAAGCAATTCTATCTCTAGAACTCAAAAAGTTATGTTATTGCATTATAGATTAGGACACCCTAGTTTCCCTTATTTGGAGTTTTTGTTTCCATCTTTATTCAAGAATAATGAAAAATTTCAATGTGAAGTTTGTCAATTAGCAAAGCACACTCGTGTTCGTCTCTTTCCTTTACCACACCGTGCATCAAAACCATTCATTCTTATTCATAGTGATATTTGGAGACCTTATCGTATTTCAAGTCTCACCAACAAAAAATGGTTCATAACCTTCACCGATGACCACACACGTGTCTGTTGGGTTTATCTCCTAAAAGAAAAATCCAAAGCTGGGAATGTTTTCAAAGAATTTCATGCAATGATTAAAAAACAATTTGATGAGAATATTAAATTCTTGAGAACTGATAATGGCTCCGAATTTTTCAATGTCATGTTAGGGGAATTTGTGAGAAATAATGGAATTATCCATCAAAGCTCATGTGTTGATACACCACAACAAAATGGAGTGGCCGAGAAAAAAAATCATCATCTTTTAGAAGTTGCCCGGTTATTACTGTTTATAGCAAATCTTCCTAAGCGTTTTTGGGGTGACATAGTTCTAACTGCAACATACTTGGTAAATAGGGTACCCTCTCGAGCTCTCAAATTTCAGACACCGATAGAATACCTATACAAATCCTACCCAGAGGATCGTGTTCCATCTTCTCTAGAGTTAAAAGTGTTTGGTTGTGTTGCCTTTGTCCATAACCTTGATCCTAACCGAGGGAAATTAGACCCTAGAGTTCATAGATGTATCTTTTTGGGGTATTCTGCAACTAAAAAGGGCTATAGGTGCTACTCCATAGAAAAGAGGAAGTACTTTGTGTCTAGGGATGTCACCTTCTTTGAAGATCAACCTGCGTTTACCAAAATTTCCTTTAGGGGGAGAAAATATGGGAAGATAATTATTGGGAGAAGTCAAAAATATCCTGTAGTTCTAAACTCCGAATCTTTGGACCTTAAGTCTTGGGATTTTTTTTGGGATTTTGCTCCTCCTCCAGAAATTACAAACGGTGAACCTAGGGATTCTAGTCTTAATGAAACATCTCTTGAAGTAGAGAATCATGGTAAAAAATTAGAAAATATTCTTGGCTTAAATCAGACAGATCCTCCTGTTATAGAGTTTGAAAATTTCCCGACCACTACCGTAGAAAATTCCACTAAAATTCCAGATAATGTTTAGTCAAATCTACCCGTACTCAAACCACTTGGCTATGATCAACCACACACCATCATAGAACAGGTAGATAATTCTTCACAACCTAACAATCCCACACAAGTTCAAAACCTTAGAGCACCAAAGTCTATAATGCAAGAACATGAAAAAATTAAGGAGGGTGGTTTGCAACCATTTGATCTAACCTATTCACGTAGGAAGAACCAAAAAGTTAGAGAAAGCTAGAAGGTTACTCACCACCAAGAATCTAACCCAGAGTTTGGTCTTGAGGGGGAGCTAGAGGATTTAGGCATTCCTATTGCTCTCAGAAAGGGTACCAGATCCTGTACCAAACACCCTATAACCAATTATGTAGGGTGTGATCATTTGTCAGGACCAATGAAAGCCTAGGTGTCTAATATGGCAAGTGTGGAAATACCGAGAGATATCCAGGAGGCAATGGAAAAAGCGAAATGGAGACAAGCTATCTTGGAAGAAATGGGAGCTCTAAAGAAGAATGGCATGTGGGACATTGTGAAAAAACCCAGAAATAAGATTCCAGTTGGGTGCAAATGGGTATTCACAGTCAAGTATAAGGCATATGGTTCAATTGAAAGATATAAAGCTCGGTTGGTGGCTAAGGGCTACACACAGTTGTGTGGAATAGATTATTAGGAGACCTTTGCACTTGTAGCCAAAATTAATACTGTTCGAGTTCTGTTGTCTCTAGCAGCAAATTTGGATTGGTCATTGCAACAACTTGATGTGAAAAACGCATTTCTTAATGGTGACCTGGAGGAAGAAGTTTATATGGAGCTACCACCCGGGTTCAACAAAGACAGAAGGTGTGATAAAGTGTGCAGGTTGAAGAAATCACTATATGGTCTAAAGCAATCACCACGAGCTTGATTTGACCGATTTACTAAGGTGATCAAAGAGCAGGGATACAAGCAGGCTGCAGGTGATCACACACTATTCTATCAACATAAGGATGGTAAGATTACAATATTCATTGTGTATGTCGATGACATTATTTTGACTGGAAATGGTATTGAAGTACAAAGACTCAAGAGGAAGCTGGCAGAAGAGTTCGAGATTAAAGACCTTGGGAGCCTCAGGTATTTTCTTGGAATGGAGATTGCTAGAAACAAAAGTGGCATTTCAGTCTCGCAGAGAAAATATGTACTAGATCTCTTGAAAGAAACCGGGATGTTGGGTTGCAAACCAGTAGACTCCTATAGAACCAAATAAAAAAAGGGAAGTTGTAAGGGATAATAGTCCTATAGACAAGGGCCGCTTTCAACGTCTAGTTTGGAGACTTATCTACTTGTCTCATATTAGACTTGATATAGCCTTTGCGGTGAGTAAAGTTAGTCAATACATGCATTCTACTACTGAAGAACATTAGAAGCTGTCTATAGGATTTTGAAGTATTTAAAAGGAACACCGGGACGAGATTTATTTTTCAAGAAGGGAGAAGATAGAAACATAGGTCTATACTAACGCAAATTGGGTCGGCGATGTTGAGGACAGAAGGTCTACCTCGGGGTATTGTACTCGTGTGGGGTAATCTTGTAACTTGGAGGAATAAGAAACAAGTAGTTGTTGCTAGAAGTAGTGCAGAGGCGGAAGATCAGTAGCTCACGGGATCTGTGGCTGAAAATGTTGTTAGATGAGCTGAAGGTTGGAGTTATGCTACCTCTACGTGTCTACTGTGACAATAAGCCAGCCATAAATATCTCACATAATCATGTTCATCATGAAAGGACCAAACATGTGGAAGTCGACCGGCATTTCATCAAAGAAAAGATAGAAGAATGAACTATTTGCATAACATATGTTCCTACTACTGGACAAGTGGCTAATATTCTGACCAAAGGATTGGATAAACCCTTGTTTGAAAAATTGATAGACAAGCTAGGTATATACAATGTGTACTACCCAGCTTGAGGAGGAGTGTAGCTGAGTATGGAATAATTGTGGGGGAAAGTTATTAGTTGACTTTGAATGATTTTCCTAAAGTTTTGGGATAGGTGATTAGGCAGTTTCTGTCTTTTTTTTTATTATTTGTTTCCTTATTTATCTTGTTTCCTTTTATTTGTTGTTCCCTGGCTTATCTATATAAGGAGGCCGGTGTACATGCTTAGGAATATGAATGATAGAACAATAGTTTCATTCTTCTAGCAGTATTTTCTCCTCTAGTTACTATCTCCCTTGGTTCTTGCTACAATGATATATCATTTTTGTCACATAAAATTAGAAAAAAGGACTTGGTGCTGGATATGCTTTTTTCACTCTTTTTTAATGGCTCTTTCAAATAATTTTACCCTCTGTGTTTATAGAACGTTAAAACCAATAAATCAATTTTCTCTATCCCGCTTTGTAAATGATAAAGTTTTGGAACTGGAGCAGGGTCGTGCCTGACAGTCCCTCGGAGCGCATGATGAGCCTCCCCACAACTAGGAAGCTTGTATTGAAGAATAAGATCGTTTTTGGCACCGGCGATGAGTGGCATGCCCCGACTATGACAGCAAATATGGCATTTGTGAGAGCAATTTCTCAGACTGGGATGTCCCTGTTCACCATTGGGCATAGACCCCGAGCTTTAACTGGTGACTAAGCCATATGTCTTGTCAATGGTGAAACAATGGCCTCTGGACTAACGCTTGGTTGCAAGGGATTCCTTCTTCTTCAATTGAAGTAGTTGCATAATGTACATATCCGTTAACAATTTACGATGTATAGATTTCGGAGAATGAAATCCTTGTATGCTAGGTAAAACTTTGTATCAGCCTCTAAATTATGATAATAACACAATTTTGATGAATCCTTTCTTCTGTCCGGCAATTTAGATAGACAGATTATGATAATTACACAATAACAACACAAAATGCCCACATGTTTCTAAAAAAGAGTCATACATTGCTGAAGAGTTTCTTAGAAAATAAAACCCATAAATGAAAAAACTTGTGTTTACCTGTGCAGAAAAAAAAAAAAAAAAAGTGTTTTATGAGGAAAGATTCATAAGATTTCTGCTTCCTCAAAATCAATGTTACCTTCGTGTTGATGTCTTGTGCATGAAATGAAAGTAGTGAAGTATTCAACCTATGAAAGCAGGTCTCTTTTTGGTGTGCTTTATATTGGTCAAAGCAGGTTAGTTGCTTTTGCTTTTAACCCAGCTCCTACTTTTGAATGATCATAATATTTTGCGTACATTCTGATCCGTGTATTCAATAGCACAGGAAGTAGGTCCAACTGGAACTGGTTGTTCACCAACCATTCAATAAAGGTGGCTTAAGTAAATAACCTCTGGTTTTGGCCACATATTATTGTAATCGTTTAAAAGAGACGTTTTTGACATTTGCCTCTCCATTTTAAATGCCCTAGGATTATTGGATCTGGAATCGACTGTATAGGATTGGAGAGGATTATACTATGTCTTGTATTTGGTAAACAGCCGGATTAGATAAGCTTAATCACTGAAAAATAAAAATTACAATCCAACTTTTGGTTCATACCGAACTGAAATAAATTGAATGTAATTATTGAAGAATAATAACTTACATGGGAAATGAAACAACAAAGATGAAGACCTGGAGTGATGGCGAAAGTATAGAAACTCTAAAACTGTTTGGATAGAATGAAAGAAACTGAAGAGAAATGCTTAAAGCTTTAGTCTAAACTTGCAATTGCTGGCCTTAATGCTGATCAAATTGTTAGTTGATAGACTATCCACCACTAACAAGCATCCCCCCAAAACTTTGACCTTCCTCAACTTCAACTTGCCAAGTCTAATTGCCACTGGTGCATGAACCTTAAGATCCAAGGGAATGCGTCCTGTTTGTTGTTGCTCCTGCAGTGCTGTCATCAGCGTATTTCCATACTGGCTTTGGCCTGTCAAGGCTACATTCAGCACTGTTTTGTTCTGGTGGCCTTGGTAGAAGACTGGCAATGGCCCTTCACAAAGCTTAGTTTTTGTGTACCAAACACTCAATTTGCCTCCTTTCTTGTAATAGATTCCAATTTTCTTGTTCGGATTGTTGGCCGTGATCTTCACGTCGAATTTGGCATATAGGGTCATGTCGAAATTGAGCCTCAGGTCGCTGATCCTTAAGTTGTCGATGGAGTAGTCGGGGAGTTTTGGTTTGAAAACTAGGTAGAGAATGCCGGCCGTGGCTGCAATGGCAATCAGTAGGAGGACAATGAGGCTTATTGTCCAACATACACACTTGCAACAACAGCTTCTGTTTTTGGTAGGAGTTGCTTGGATTGCAGGAATTGCGCGCTGTAATGGAGGGAGGTGCTGAATGCGACTTCCTTTATCGGACGGCGACTTACCACGAGGCACCAACGGTGTTGTTGGTGGTGCTTCCACATCTGCTGCTGGATGAATCCTTTGTCTCTGATGGTCTGCCATTCATGTGAATGATGTTGGTAAGAGTGCTTTAGTCTGTTTATTTCTTTTCTTGAAATGCAAAGTTCAACCCCATAACACCATTTTAAATTTATATACAGGAATACAAGCTTCCTAATTGAGCGTCTCTTTGAGAACGCTTTGATGGGAATGGCTTGAGTTGTTCTGCATATGAGGCTTTTGGGGTGCCAAAGGTCTTCACCTTCCTTACCTAATCATACCATATTGGTGCGGAAAATGTGGGTAGTTCAGCTAAGTAACACGCATTACACTATTTCTTCGTATATTTGGCGTATCTTAATAAAGTATGTTGTAATCGTAACATTGATTGTGGCAGTTGCTGTACAGCATTAAAATTTATATGATGTATGATATTATTTATTATGAACGTATTTGTTGCATAAATAAAGTTGTGTATATCGAGACAAATGCGACATTTAAATTCTATAAATATATCTTTATTATGGGAAATAAACTTTTCAAAAGAATGCCCGGCAACAGGACCAAAACAATACTCTTGACAATATTATACCAGGTTATCGGTTGTATCCCACAACCGACCCTAGTGCATACGATAGTCTACCGTGTTACTTATAGTATCCTATCATAATACTAAGGATAGTCCACCGTATAAATATCTTGCTGCTTTCCTACCTCTTTAAAAAAAAAAAAAAAAAAAAAAACGTACACATTAAACAGCTTTTCATTAGTTTAATAGTGATATTATTTCAAAACACACTGAAAAAAAAAAAAAATTTGCAACAAGTCTCAAACAATCAATATGCACGTATTCATGAATCCATAATAGATCGTTTCGTTATTGTAATGATTCCACAATTATGAAAAAGAATGAATATAAAGTTTGAGATGATTTTGGTAAAATCAAACGCCGAAACAAGCTGAATGGACAAAAAAATGCAAAATCAATATCTATTTTCAATAAAATTATGATCAAATCAATAATGAAATAAAATTTCTAATAAAAAAGAAACACTAAAATGAACTCATCAAAAAACATTTCATTACTTTAATAATGGTATTATGATGAAATAGACTGAATATAAAAAGTTTGCAAAAAGTTGGCAAAAAATATGAAAATGTACAAAATCAATACCTATTTTCATTAATGTTTATGATCATAATATAATGAAACAAAATTTATAATAAAGAAGAAACACTAAAATGAACTCATAAAATAAACATTTTATTACTTTAATATGATATTATGAAACAAACTGCTGGATCACACTTTTGGCTTCTTATTCAGAAAATTGAAGTGGACAGATATGTCCATATATTGGATTGCTTTGTGTACAGAAAGAGCCTTTTGACAGACCCATAATGGCAACAACAGTTCTCATGCTTAATACCTCTTCAATCCCACTGCCACCACCCCAAAGCCCTGCGTCGTAGAACAAAGATTGACGTATCTGAATCTGAGCTAATGCTGGATGAGTTTACAGCCGTGAAATTTCACTCGTTCTCTCTGTTACAAATTAAGTACCTGTTTAGTTCATGGATTTAAATTTTTAATTCGAATTAAGATGTGACTTGACCCGTTTAGTTCACTGATTCGAGTTTTTAATTTGAGTTGAGATATGACTTTATGTGAAAACTTTTTACTGTAGTAAAAATGTTAGATGTAACTGTTTCTGAGAACTTTTTACTGTAACAAAACTTGAATTCTAAACTCGAATCAATAAAATGAATGGATGTAAGAACTTTTTACTGTAATAAAAAAAGTTAAATGTGACTCTGTTTTAGAACTTTTTACTGTAATAAAACTTAAATTTTAAACTCAAATCAATGAATGAACGGGGGGTCTAAGTATCATTTAGCCAAGTTAGTCCCACATTAGTGAGACTAATTAATGTTAGAAGTGTTGCTTGAGAATAATAGAGAATAAGTTGCAAATGATGCAAGTAACCTTAGCAAATACAACCATTATTTTGTGCATATATTATTAAAATGAAATGTTTATTCGAAAGGAGTTCTGAGAGAGAGTCGTGTCATTCACGAGTCTATTTCATTATAAAACGTGAGTTCCCTTCTTTCAGGATTTTCTAATGGAACAACTGGTCTTATAATATAATTGCTTCGTTGATTTTTTATGTGATGAGCAGCTCCAGTATTGAAGGCTCCAATTTAATAAGTTAGCAGAGTTCAGTCACCAAGGAAAAGGAAAAAAAAAGCTCCAAAATTCTTTCATGCCACACAATTCCCTTGATCCCTTCACAGATTTACTCGCTACACTTTATTCAAATTCTAGCAATGCTTGTTTAACTTCTAATTGTTAAATCAGGTTTTCAACTATTGAAAATAACTTGCATATATTTTTATTTCCCCTTAAAGAACATGACATAAGGATAGAGAAACGTGCAATGGGTTTTTCATATATACCCGGTTCACCGATGCAGGATTGACTCGAACCTTAGGCTTTATAGAGGAGAATGAGCAGCCTTATCACTGCCGAAATGACTGGTGGTAGTAACTGATAAATTGAGCAGCAAGGTCAAGAAACCAAAAAAATAAAAAATAAAAAATAAAAAAAAAAAGTAAGAAGCTAGACAAGAGACAACTGACAACATAATTTGGAAAATTTCTTCTAATCATTTAGATATAATCAATGATGAATATCCTCATATAATGATCAAACTCTAGGGTTGACGGTTTATCATTTGGTGATGGATAAAGTTCATTAATTGGAGAAAAAACACAAACCAGGTACCCACACACACACTTGACAGGAAAGCAATTTTAAGGCCTCACTCCCTTCAATTAGTCAAAACCATCTAAAACCTGGGACAATTAATTCTAAGCAGTTTGTAAACATGTATATACAATACAGAAAACTATAGTGGGTCCGAAGCAAACAAGCGATTGTATACTTGCTGCTAAAAATCCATCATAAGAAGGATGACTGATTCCCATTTGAGGCCAGCTGCTCTTCATCAAGTTGTTGAAGCAAGAGGAAGTTGCGTGGGCATGTGAATAACACAACGCAAACATTTCCCTTCACTCATGAGATTGAAAGCTTCATTGATATCTTCGAGTGGCAGGTTATGTGTAATGTAGTCGTCAATGTGGATTTGCTGCACATAGTAATTTTGGAATTTTACATGCTCTACTCATAGAACCATAAAGAAGACTTTCACATTGTTATGGTCATTATACATGAACTGATATCAACAGCGGAGGTTTTCATATCCGTTATTTCTTAAGGCTACATACTCATGGCTAACACATCATCGAAAGCCTTGTCAGAATAAATAAATTAAGCAAGTTTTCATTTCCTTTCTGTTTTCTTAGCTCACCCTCTTTTTTTCCCTCTTTTTTTTTGGGCAATAGCTACCTATCTTTTTTCAAGAATATAAATGTTGCTATATGTATTTGTAATGTGTATGTTATTTTCTTTTTATAGAAAACTCAAAAATTTTATTAATGGAATCTGAAGAAAAAAGGGCAACAAGATGGATGAGGTGTCCACCATGAAACATCAAAAAACAGAATTGACTCTGAATAAAATGACACAATCAAACGAAAACAGATAATGCGTTTATTAATAAAAGGAAGTTTAACTTGAGAGAAAAACTTCGACTACAATAGATCTTATATGCCTCGATTGCTCGAACAGATTAAGTTAATAAATATAACTTAAGAATCCAAGAACTATCATAGATTAACATGTACACTTCAAAAGTTTTATATCATGTTTCCAAATCTACGCCAAAGGAACTTGAGCCTTGATAACCCAAATTCCATAATAAATGAACTTGAGCCTCGATAACCCAAATTCCATAATAAATGAACTTGAGCCATGATAACCCAAATTCGATAATTTTTATGGGCTGCATAATCTATACCTGATTCATGATTTGGATCACATAATTATGTTTTACATATGAAACATAAACCACAGAAAAAATATTTCTAACAATGAAAAGCAAATTTACCATGGTTATATTACCTTTTTCATGTACATGTCGACTAATGAAGGGAGGTCAGATTTAGGTCTCCATCCTCCAAATAAAGATCCTTTTAGTGTTCTTCCAGTTAGCAGTAATCCGTAGTGTGCAGTTACTTCTGGATTTACTTTTGGTACACCAAGTGTAACAGTCAAACCCCATCCCTAAAGAGAAGACACCAAAGAGAATGAAGCCAAGTACACTAATATAAAATTTCATTATTCAAAATATAAAACTCAGATTATTTTCAAAATTACATCGCAACATGACTGCAATGCAGTTGTTATCATTCCAGTATCACCAATGCACTCAAAGGAGTAGTCTGCCCCTCCATCCGTAATACGCTTAATAACCTGAACAGACAAAGCAAACAAACAATTTCAGGGCAAACAACCTCTTTTTCAAAAATGATGGAGCAGTTGAAAAGGTAGGCAAATTTTCTTTAATTTTATATATGAAACTGTCAATCCTTATTTGCTGTTAAAACTGTCTTTATTCCTATGATTGTCTATGGAAGGGAAATAATTATCACCGTGGTTTGATTGGATAAATACCTGCTGAATAGGTTCATTACAGTCATTTGGATTGATAAAATCTGTAATTCCAAAAGCTTTTGCTGTGCGGCCGAAATAGACACATTATTAAACAAGGGATTTCAAATTTGTTAGATTCATACAAATCCAAACTTACAAAAGTAAACATCTTTTACCTTTTTCACCTTTTTCAGGATTGGTGTCTACACCAATTATTCTGGATGCTCCCCTGAACTTAGCACCTTGTGCTACCTATCATACAAGAAAGGTTTACAGTTTACAATAATCTTAAGGTGGCCGTGTGGCAGAAAATCACGGTGAGTAAGCTGTTACAAGTCTAAGCACTTACAGAAAGGCCTACAGTCCCAAGACCGAATATCACCACAGTCGACCCTTTTGATACATCAGCAACATTCCAAGCCGCACCCAGACCTAGCATTGTACTTCTGTTTGTTAGATTTACTATTCCTTAACCAATAAATCTCTTCATGTCAATTCAGGCCCAAAAAGATAAGTGGAATTAGATTTCATGCTTTTAGCAACACTGGTGAAGACAGAAAAGTCCGTGATTTCACTTAAGCTAGTTTGTAAATCTTCATAAAGAGGTTCTCTGCTATCCTATTTACCAGGACACAACAACGCTTGACATCCATATTTCCCCATTTGGAATAATTAGTTCTATCATTAGTAATTTTCTGTTCAGATTGTTACATGTCAACTGTATGATTTTGGCTAGTGCATACCCAACACCAGCTGAAAATTGAGAGAGAGAGGGCATAATAAGGAAAATATTCTGAACTAGAGTTACCTGCAGCTACTCCACAACTCAGCAGGCATATTTTCTCCAGAGGCACATCTGAGTTCACTTTGACAGCACATCCAGAGTGCACCACGATATATTCACTGAAGCTTGAAACAGCACAATAATGATAAACTGGCCTCCCTTTTATAAAGAAGCGTGTCTTCTGATCACTATGCATTAACCCTCTCCTTTCCAATCCCAATGCTTGGCATACATTGCTTTTACCTGATTTACACTGCTTGCATGCACTACATTCTCCCGTGAATACTGTAAGCACATGATCTCCCTCATTGAATTCAGTTACCTCGTCCCCCACACTCTCAACAATCCTGCCAAATTTGATAAAGTCAATATTTTATAGAAAGCTGAGTTAACAACATACACAATCCCACTGCAAGCTTGTTCAGTAAGAAGATAATGCTCGTTGAAATGTTTTCTTCACTTTTCCTTTTTTCTACAGATAAGTGAAATTTTTCCTCACGTCTGAACTACATATTTATTCCATAAGAGAAGAATATCCGCTATATTACTGCATATCATGCTTAACTATGCAACGTGACATGATCATGATCTTCAAAACTTTTTCAAAGGCTTTTACTCCGATATCTTAGGCTCAAGTTTAAATAAACCCATTGATACGTTGGTCCAACGATTGAAAGCCTTTCTTGTCTGTATATGAGTCAATCGCTCGTGGGATTATAAATTAGCTTAAAAAACAAAAAAAGGAAAAAAGGCGCTGATGTTACCCAGATGCTTCATGGCCAAATATCCGAGGAAATATTGTCTGCAACAACAAACAATTTGCTAAGAAAGTTCAGATCAACTTATGTAGAAGTAACTCGATTAAATGGGAATTGGTGAATAGATATTCAACTCCTGAAAAGGACTATGTTGAACATACTTAAATAAACCGACCTTTGAAGTCTGGACTATTCAAGGAAATACTCAAGTAAGAAAACTATGACTATAGCATGTGAAAATACATCCTATTCCCCCACAGGGCTCTGGTAGGAAATATTTTGATTGATGTTTTAGCTGAAGAAAGGTCAAGAATCATTTGCTGTCATTTTTTCTTTACAGAGCAACATCAAAAAAGAAATTGCCTCTTATCTATGCTTCACCAATTTAAATGACTTACTCCATGTGATAATTATTTTATTCATAGAGTCTTGCTCTCAAAGTAACATTTCAACAACCCAAAACCAGCAAGCAAATCTTCTCATGCTGACACATGCTATTACCCGACTTCCTAAAAATTCAAAAATCTTCCAATTTGGTTTCTCTAGTCATTCTTTTTTTTTTTTTTTTTGAAAATGGTTTCTCTAGTCATTCTATTTTCCACAACAATGTGGTTTCAGTTCACCTAAAATAATTAGTACATTGTTCCCTCTTATAATACTTCTCTAGGAAACCTTTATTTTATCTGTAGGCACAAAACTTATTTGATTTTTTTTTTTTTTTTTGAAATGCAGAAGACTTATTTGTTAAAGTTATAGCATGCCAATATATATTGATCAATGACCTACAGCTCTTCAAGATACTTATTAGGATCCAATACACGATCCGTAAATAAGTCAACTATAGTCCTTTGTGACTTGTCAAATCTCAATTCTCTACAGATCTTTCTAAAAATTACCCAGATAAGTGAACATCCAAAAAGTAGACATCCATAAAGAAATGGGAAAAGAAAAGCTAGTGAATTTAATCCTTAAATGAAGCCCAAACAAGTAATTAAGAAACAACCATTTGCATAAACAGAAGTAACTAAAAAAGAGAGAGAAAGACCTGAGATTCCCAGGCGGTGAGGTCACTGCGGCAAAGGGAGGTTGAGACGACTTTGACCCTGATCTCCATGGGTTGAGGGGGACCCACCTCCACTTCTTCTATCACCAGAGGCTCAGAAGCTCCCCATGCCACCGCGGCTTAACAAACAAACCAACCAACAAAGAGGGATTCAAAACATTTACAAATGCACCAACGTTTTTAAAATGAACGAAATGGGATTCAAACATGTCTTTACATTTCAGATTCTGGGACATTTTTGTATATTATACCTTTGCAGGTGATGACTTGGGGTTGCTTGCCGGAAGGCGATGACATTTGCTGGAAGTTTTTGTCCTCTCGAATACAACGCAACGACGACAAAGAAGAAGAAGAAGAAGAAAGATAAACAAGCGGTAGTTGGTAGCTGTGAATTGTGATGATGGCAAGAGCAGCAGCGGGGGTTGGTAGAGGAGAGAAACGGTAGACATGCCTGGTTTAATTCTTTGGGAGTTTTAAATTAGAAAGGAGACGTAATTTTATTAAATTTTTTTTATAATAATAAAATAATTAAATATTAATCGTGTTTAGAGTTATTTTTATTTTTATTTTTGAGAAAAAAATAAAAATAAAAAAATAATATTTAATATAATTAAAGATAAAAAAAATAAAAATAATTTTTAATTTAGTTTGTTTTTGTTTTTTTAAGAAAAGAGGGATATTAATAAATTTTTATATTAAAAATATTTCTTAATAAATTATTAAATATATTTTTAAATATATTTTTATTTGAGATTAAAAATATTTTTATTTTTATTTTTATAAAAAAATAAATTTTTTTAAAATGAATTTTAAACGTATTCATTATTTTTTATAAAATTAATTATAATAAAATTAAAATAAAAAATTTAAATTAATAAAATTGACGGGGCTTTAAAAAATAAAAAATAAGGGTTTTTTTTGCAATTCCACTGATCGGTTTTTTGGAATGTCATTCAACTAAATGTGTTCAACACGCACCTAGGAAGTTACCGGCCACAACCGGTTTTGTGTAACATATTAATGGAGGATATGATTGTCTTTTACATTATGTTTGGTAGGATAGATAGAAAAGAGGAAAGAAAGAGAAGTAAAATACTTAGATAAAATAAGTAAAATAATTTTTTCTCATATTGTTTGATAGAAAAGAAAGAAAAGTGAAAAGAAAATATTAAATTTAAGGTATTTTATAATAATACTTCAATACAAATAAAAATATAATAAATGTTAAAATTGTTATTTGATATCTCATTTTTTTGTCACTTTTTCTCTCATATTTTTTTCTCAAATTTAGAAAGATTAAAAATTAGTGGAGTCCGTGAACTTTTATTATCCTTCTTTTCTCATTTTTTTTCTACCAAACAACTTAAAATTTTATTTTTGCTCTACAAATTCTTCCTCTATTTTTTTCCTTCTTCTTTTGCACCCTACCGAACACACTGTAATAGTATAATTAGCTGATGCTTTACAGGTGCAAATTTTGTAATTTAAAGGGGAAGTCGGAGGGTGATGATGTAAATTCAATGTAGAATTAATAAAAAAGGGATTGAAGTGATCATAACGCAAAAAGAGGTCGTTGTAATTTCAAAGCAAAGGAATGTAACTGGAAGTTGCTGTCTT
Organism: Morus indica; assembly: GCA_029231665.1. NCBI lineage: Eukaryota > Viridiplantae > Streptophyta > Magnoliopsida > Rosales > Moraceae > Morus > Morus indica. The sequence goes on from JACAGA010000019.1 coordinate 4,242,879, forward strand.
AAGCGAGTTAATACTGCAAATACGAGGACTGCTCAATTGTCGTTTGGCGGACAGGAGCGAGTAACCATTTTGTTGTCGTATCTTTTTATTTTATTTTTATTTTAGATTTTTTTTTAGATTGAATTTGTAAACGATCCGATGCCTTTCATTGATATATTCAACTTTTTTTCAAGATGTGAATTTTTTGAGAATTTTTTACTATAATAAAGTAAAGAATGTCATATTAAACTTTTTTTCAAGCCATGTGAATTGGTCCAAGTAATTTTTGTTTAATATCAAGTAAAGAATTTCATTTTTCCAAATAGTATTTCGTTGCATTATCATTACATATATTAAATGTATGAGGTTTTTTTTTATATGATTAATTATATGCACTCAAAATAAAATATCATAATTAAAAAATAAACAGATTTATTTTATCAATAACAATTTTAAAATTAGTCTCATAATAATTTCAAAACATTCTTATTTTTATTTTTAAAATAAAATCATTTTAAAAACGTTACCAAACGACCTTAGATTTCGTCTTTCAATTCTTTAACCCTTTTTTTTTGGTAAGGAGAAAGAAAAGAATGGAAAGAAAAACTCATAAAGAAAGAAAATGCAAAAAAAAAAAAGAAAAGAAATTGATTCTTTTGTGTTGATATAATGGAAGGAAAGAAAATACATATAGTGGACTAAATAATTATTTTATTAATTATTTAATATTAATTTAACTTTAAATAAGGTAAAAAAATTACTTTAGTCTTCAATGGGTGGTTTTAAGTTTTTCACCCAATATTAAAGAAGTAAAATGTTGATGGGCCCAGAATAATTTTTATCCACCGTATTTTCCTTTTCATTTTTTCATTTTTTTTTTTTTTGTTAAAAATTCATTTTATCATTTTTCATTTAGAGTTGTAAGTTTAGACCGAATTAAACAAATCGATTTAATGCTCACTCTTATTGGCCCGAGCTTAACCCGGCCGGTCCTAAAATTTTTAAATTTAATATCAAATTGAGCTGATTTTTTATCTTTTAAGGCCGTATAACATTATATTTTTGAGAAATAGTAGAAAATAGGCCAATATAAAAAGCTTAAAAAAGTAATAGGTCAATTTTTAGTTATAAAAATTAATAGGCCATAACTTGTCAAGTTATGGTTCATAACGAGATAAGTTATGGACAAATTTATCAAGTTATGGTTCATAACCGGATAAATTATGAACAATTATGAATAATAACTTGTTAAGTTATGGTTTATAACTAAACAAGTTATGGACGAAAATAATAATTTGGCCTATTTATTAACTATGTAAACTATTGACCTATTAATTTTAATTCATCTTAAATTTTAACATATTTTTCTCTTTCTCTCTATTTTTTTGTGAAAAAGACCTTATAAAATTTTAGTCTTAATCAGACATGTCTTAAACTTTTTAAGCTTAAACCGGACTAGACCGATCCTATTTCTTTTAAAACAAACCCGGCTCGGCCTAAAACAATCCCTCGACCCACGCCTAGCCTTTCTAATTTCCATGGTGTCAAATATTAGCATAAATGCAAGTGTGGCACGTAGCCCGGTTCTAGAAACTTCAAGGTTGCAGAGCGCCTGAGGCAGAGAGGCCAGGGAAACCCAAGTAACTTGGTTCACTCGAGAAAGAGGGAGGGAGAGGAACAAAGAAAAGAAGGTTGCTGAGGAAGTCCGACATGGCAGTCCTAAGTTTGCTTTCATGTCCTCCGACGGTCGGTTATCATAGATCCTTATCTTCTTCCTCCTCTTTCCTCTTCTTTACTCATTTTTTCACAATTTGATTTTTCTGAGTTTCTTTCTGATCTCTGTTCAACAGTTGAAACCATTTGCGTTGCCAAAGCAGTTGAGGAGTGGAATCATTAGTTCGAGGAATACTAGAAGATGTAATCAGGTGAAAGCGTTTTTCTTCAATTCCATTGAGGAACCCGTTGTTAGGGAAGCTCTTAAGGTACTTCTGAAAGGCTATTACTACCACCTACTCATTTTTGTTTCTTTTAATTTTTCAATTTTGTTGCTTTTTGTCTGTTGCTTGAGCACAACTATTTTGAGTTTTCTGGTACTGGTTGGTGTCATTATTTCGTTGCTCTTGTACGATTGATTTCATAGATTATTGCTATTTGGCTAAAATTCAAGTTCCCAGTATACTGGGTAGTTGTTTGTTTTACGGTAGAAGTGATTTTGGTGTGTTTGGTCGTCTTTTTCCTTTGCTCCCTTTTCTTTAGTTTAGTTGATTTTTTTGGATTACACAGCTAAAGTTTACTCATTTTGTTATAGCGGGATCTCAAGTTTAAAATATCCCAAAATTGCACATAGAGATTTCTCATGGTATTAGTTTAACTCCCCAATTTAACACTCGTGACTGTTGTTGGGGAATTTAGGCACCAAATTTATCTTTATTACCACTTGGTGTTGTGCATAAAAAAGAAGGTTTCTGAGGATTTTGTTGTGCAGCAGAAAACACATTTAAAAAAAAAAAAAAAAAAAAAAAACACCTCACATTCTTGTCCCGAAAGCTAAACATGGCAAGCAGGTGAGTGCTAGGAACACCAACTCTAGTCCCAACTATTTTGTAGCAACTTATGTGGCATAGAATTGTCATATTTTAATTGGTAAATGTAGTTATTTATTATTAATTAATGTGAGAATTTTTTAAACAACTACCAATTAAAGAATAACAACTCACATGCCACGGAAGTTGGTATCTTTAGCATTATTTGACTATAAATTGCCTGCTCGGCGTTTTTAATAATTTTAATCGTGCTAGTGCATTTTGTGTTAGCTTATTTTTGGCAAATTGGTTGCCTGTCTACACTTTTACTGTCATCAGTGTCACAACCAGTGTTGTCACACCACTTGTGATACCGACCGAAAAACAGGCCTTTCAAATCGGCTGCTTTCCCACTTAATTATCCTGTAGTTAGCCTAGCCGTGTTTTTTGTTAAGGAGATTTGTTCCTTTAATGTCATACGCATCTCATGTTTAATGGAAAACTGCTATGTTTTTAACAGACACGCCAGAAAGTTCAGGTGATTGAATGAGCCATAGGTGCTATTATGAGAGAATGAGTAGACTTTAGATGTACGCAATAATTTTAATCCAGTTAGTTTTTATCAAGGTTGTAGTGTTACAAAGCATTATTGTATTTATTTTTTATTTTTTTGCTCTGAACATTCTTGTATTTATTTAATACAAAATCTAGTGCGACAAAGAATATCACATAAATGGGTTATGCATAACTGTCTTACTGGATGCATTTGGTAAGTAAGAATAGGAACAAGAGAAATATCATATTTGGAGGATGATAGGATTGATAATTTGCACAAACACAATGGAGAAATAACGTTGAGTTTTGAAGTTTGGAACCATAGCTGTCTTTGTTTAACATCAATAGATAAGAAAGCTCCGTTGCACGGTGTTCTCATTTCTGAATTCGACTTAGAGGGTTATCGAACCAACATGCTGAGTGCTAAGTTGTCCATATGCTGTGATGGGAGTACCTTGTTATGATGCCATAGCCCTTTAAGTCTAAAGTGAGGTACTGAAAGAAGAGTCACCCATGGGGTATTGGTTTGAATGGTTTGGCCTTTGGTTTGCTTCCACAAGGTCTGGAGTTTGAACCACCTCATGGGCACCCAAATGAAAAAAGTCTTAGTTTCCTGCCTTCCAAAGATTGTAGGCAGAGGGCTCCAATTTCAAACTCGGACTCACAAAGTGAGTTCTTGGAATTTTTAGATATAAAAGAAAAAAAAAAGTACATAAAGAAGAGTCATGGAGTTATTAGGAGCTCTAACTAATCTGGAGAAAATTAATGGCTAGAAGAAAAGCTCCTAGAAAGCCTAAAACATGATAAAGTACCGAGCATAGCAGGATTAGAAGTAAGGAAGAGTTTAATGAATGTTTGGTAGGTGAGACAGATATTGAAGTTTGTCAACTGTGTGCTACAAAATGCCATTTATTTTTTCAATTTCCATGACAAGCTTAAGTTCTAGCGATTTATTTTGTCCCCAGAGATTTCCAAACATGATAGTTAAATAATGAATCTCGAACTTGTATGCTAGATAGAACACTCTAACTATTTTGTTTCTTGTACAGTAACCTATCGAAAAGAAAATTATGAGCTACCATATGGCTGCAGTATGCTTTTTTTTTCCCTCTTTTGTTATAGCTAGCATATATTAGCTTAAGACTTAAAAAATTTAAATAAAAAAGGGAAAAAAGTCCCTCATAATTAGTACATATTCAAGCATCATCAGCCAATAACTGTCTGAATTCTCTACTGTAAAATCAAGAGTGGAGTACAAACATAGGCTAACTTATTTTTACATGGATGGGAAAGAAATGCGACTTCTATTTTGGGTTTCTTTTGCTTATCATTCGAAAAGATTACAGGTGAGATAGAGCATAATTTCCATTTACAAGCGTGCAACTTACTACAGCAATTGCTTGCTTGTTGAATCTTGTTGATTGTTTTTGCTCCATTTGCTAAGTAGTCTTATCAGTAGTTGAGTTCATCTTGATTATTCGGGAACAAGAATTGCAAACTGAAACAGTGATGGTTCTTCTTCATATGCATCTTGTTTTTTCATTTATTCTCTATGTTAAATAAACTAACGCAATGCTTTTCAATTCAGTAGTTGAACTTATAAAGTAGTTTCGCAACTACCGGCCTTACAAAATGTTACCTGGCTTTGATCTCTCACTATGTACTTAGGCCTGATCTATGTATGTTTCTGTGAGGATGCGTGTAGTGTATTGCCTTATTTGCTCCGAACATTTCTGCTTGACTCTGTAGGAGCCAGTTGCTTTCTTGGGAGGGGTGTTCGCTGGCCTTTTACGACTTGATTTGAATGACGATCCGCTCAAGGAATGGGTTTCTAGGACTGTGGAAGCCTCAGGGATAACAACAGAAGAAGTTGAAGGAGAAGGGTCAAAACCAGCAGCAGAAGAAGTGCCGCAACAGATTGAGATTGAATGACTAGTATCTCGGTTAGGATACTTCTCCTTGTACATTTGACGTGTCTTCTACGCCAGACACGGGTGCAATACCATCGACAGTTAACACATAAGTCAACTCATATACATTTAAAAAATAAAAAATCCACATATGATTTTGCGTTTTCCTTGTTTTTTCATTGTGGTTGAGGTCCTAATTTCTGACCCGTCTCCTGGTATGTCTTGGATTATTGTGTAACTGTATTTGATTAGCTTTTCCAGGAGCAAAAAATGGTTAGATGTAGAGCCTTTTGCAGAACAGATCAGATAAGAGATTTCTTCTTGTGATTTGAACTCTTGGGTTAGTGTTTTTTTTTTTTTTTTTTTTTTTTTTTTAACATTTGACTATAAGATATCATGAAAAGAGGTATCCTGATTATTTTATATCAAAAGCATAAAATTTATGAAAATATGAGGGAACCAATGGTATCAAACATCACAACTAACAAATGATTCGATCTATGGAAGAGGAAAAAAATGCTTAGGATACTAGCACCACATCTATTAGAGGGCGGGTCTTTTCTATGAGTCTCATAGCGCGTGGTGCTCACTCTTTGTTGGTCTGTGATGTTGAACACCACTATTACGTTTTAACATTGTTCTACGTGTGGGCTCATAATTATACTGTAGGACTTATTTTTTATTATTAGATTTTGATTCGTGTATTTAGAATTATGATTTAAAATTATTCTCGTTTTACGTGTGTTTATTATGAGAGAAAAATATTGTAAAAAATTATAAATTATGATTCAGAATCAGTGATGAATATAGGAAACAAACGTGTATCGGTGGATACTAGTGGTGCCCCTTAGTATTGTTCAAAACGTCCGGTGCTTCTTTTGATGATTAAATCTTTTATGGCTGGTGCTTCTTTTGATGATCAAGTCTTTTATGGCTGTATACACTGGAGGCAATGCAATAGCAGAAAATTATGAAAAGAAAATACATATCAAAAGACAATAAGGAATAGAAACTCTAAACCGAAGAAAACATGAAGGTATTACTCGCATTAAGGCCTCGGCCTCGTTTTTGCCAATTTAATTTTTTAAATGACTTTATGTGAAAGTTTTTAACTGTAATAAAAAAGTTAGATGTGACTGTTTCTGAAAGTTTTTAATTGTAATAAAATTGAAATTGAAAACTCGAATCAATAAAATGAATGAGGTTTAAATGATAGCAGTTTCTAAGAGATACTTTATAACCAATAGTTGGATACAAAATCTTATCTTACTCTAAGAACAAGATGTTCATCCTGGATGTTCTTAAGCTAATTAACGACACTAATCCTAGCTCCAACATTACCTTTATCTTGCCAAGGTGATTAGAAGTTGCACTTGGAGGTTTCATGATTAGCTACCTCAAATTTTTGTGAAGCTATTTTATGTAGCAATGACTTTCACCCCATGGCATGTGATATATTTTTTGACAAACTGCCTATCTTAGCGAATTAAGGGAAATTGTAAAAAATAGGCCAATATGAAAAGTTTAAAAAAGTATATAGGCCAATTTTTAGTTATAAAAATTAATAGGCCATAACTTGTCAAGTTATGATTAATAACCAGATAAGTTATGAATAAACTTGTCAAGTTATAGTTCATAACCGGACAAGTTATGGACAATTATGAATAATAACTTGTCAAGTTATGGTTCATAACCAGACAAGTTATGAACGAAAATAATAATTTGACCTATTTATTAACTTATGTAAACTATTGACCTATTAATTTTAATTCATCTCAAATTTTAGCATATTTTCCTCTTTCTCCCGCAAATTAATCACTTGAAAAGCCTCTATTTTTTGGCCCGGTTAAGCCTGCCTGCTGGCTGTTTAGTTGACGAATAAGCCGTCTTTCTATTTTGTAATAGCGGTTTTTTGTATCATGAATGTTTTCAAGGAAAAAATAAATTAGTAAATAAATAAAAAGAAAAAGAAAAGATCAACGTGCATCATGAATCATCGAAGCCAGAAACCAAATCTTAGGAAATACAAAAAATATATATATATATTTTCACACTTTTTAGCATTTGATAATGGCCGGGTCCGACTTGTATCTAACATTTCCTCTTGTAACGTCGTTTGCCAACATCGATCGAAAAAGCCATTTATCCTCATTCTTTAAACAAAATATACATATCCATATAAATATATATAATTCTTTTTTTTTATTACGTGTTCCAAATATTTTAAGCAACAAAATATAAAAGGTCTCCGTTTACTTTACCGATTCGAGTTTAGAATTAGAATTTGAGTTTTACTACAGTAAAAAAATTTAAAAAATAGTCATATCTAACTTTTTTGCTACAGTAAAAAATTCTCACATAAAATCATATCTCAACTCAAATCAACGAAGTGAACTGCTCTCATTTAGAGCCGGACTCATTTAATAGAAAATTTTCGGATTTCTCAGCTTTGCTTAATTGTGACTTGAAATTGATTGTATATTGTTCTCGGATCTCTAAACTAGCTCAAAAAATTCCAGTTAACAAATCGGGTTACTTTTAAAGAAAATGGTAGGGAATAACCATTTCTTTTTAATATATATGGAAGTAAAGTGAAAATTAGGTAAATGACTGTTTGTTTGACCATTTTCTTAATAAGTGCCCGATTTTTTTTTTAATAAATAGTCGAATTTTTTTTTTTAATAAAATGGCCATTTTTCCAATAGGTAATAAGTGATTGACCACTGATTGATTGACGGTCAATCACTGATTGATTGAGTCATTATTATAATTTATTAATAATTTATCATTAATAAACAAGTAATTTATTGATTAAAATTGATTAATTACTGATTGATATTAATTAATAATGAAAAATCACAATGTTAATCAGTAAATACTTGCTAAGTAAATTAGTGATTGATTACTAAGTTAATTAGTGATTAACTACTAAGTTAATAAAAGAAATGATCATTTTGCTAATTTTACAAAACTACAACTATTTTTAAATAAAAAAAATCTTGAAAAGGGGTTATTTACCTCTCTATCGCGGAAGTAAATAGCTTATTTATCAAATATAAAAATGAATGTTTTGAAGTTGTGTTGTTCTAACTTTACCCTTGTTTTATGTAAAATATGCAAGTTTCACTTTTTTCTTTACAGATTAGACTTTTTCAAACTGAGATCCAATAATAATTATTCAAAAATTATGGGGTTAAAATGCAATTTTTAAGAAATAAAAAATTATATTTTAATCCCTAAAGTTTCAAAAAAATTATATTTTGACTAAAATTTTGGAAATTATATCTTGACCATTATTTAAAAAAAATTACATTTAACCCTAAAGTTTTCAAGATTTGCAATTTTTGACTCCTTCAATTTAGTTTAGCTTTTCTATTTTCTATCTTTGTAATTTTGTGTTTAAAAAATGTTGGGACCCGATTTGTGTTGATTTAATTTTGTTTATCGAGTAGTTATTTGTTCTAGGATTTCAATAAATCTTAGTCGTGAATCATAGTATTTATTTCCTTTTTTATTTAATTTTTGCTAGTCTAATTATGTTAAATTGATTGCTTTATGTGTGATTAGGAGGCCATAATGAATTTGGAAAAGGGATTTGTGTGTTTGTCAAACATAGAGTGACAGTAAGCTAGTGGAATAAGAATATGCTTGCTAGATTAGTGTAGGTTAATGAATTCTTGATTAATTGGTACTGATAGGGATGTAGTGCTGATTAATTGAGAATATTTTAACTTGACTACTGAGAGGGGCTTGTGGATAGGTGAGATTATTCTCGGCTATCACTTAATTAGAGGGCTAAATTAGAGAGAATTGAGAATGCTTTCTAGATTGGTTAGGTAAAATTGGACCCCTAAAACTGTTTGCTTATCGTTTTGTTTACTTAATTTTGATCTATTAGTTTTGTTTAATTTAATTTAATTGGTTCTCTCTCTCTCTCTCTCTCTCTCTCTCTCTCTCTCTCTCTCTCTCTCCAAATAATTTTAGAGTTATTACTCAGCTATCCAAATAATTTTAGAGTTATTAAGCGATAGGAATCCCTTAAGATTATTAACCTTCATACAATCTGGATATGATTTTCAAGGTTGAAATATTGGAAATAATCTCTCAATTGAAACGAATTGTTATTATTTAGAAAAAAAAAAAAAAAAAGTTCTAATAGTCATTAAAGGAGACGTAAGACTTATTTTATGTGACATTTGTAAAATAAAGATTACATTAATCATTATTTAAAATTTTGGGGTGAAAAATCATATTTTAATAAATAAAAGGGCCATTTTTAATTATGTCTAATTATTCTAATCTCAGCCTTTTGATCGTACTCTACCGGTAGAGGATCTTAGTGCCCACCATAGACACTCCCTAATAAAATTAAGTTATTTAATGAAGCATCTCTTTTTCAGGAGAAAAACCGTTTCTTCTATTCTCTATTTTCTCTCTCTCTATACGCACTACAAGAATAATTATTTTAAGAGATTAAACTTTTTGATACTAAAAATTTTTGGTAGCAAAAAATACATTTTTTACTACCAAACTTTTAGTAGCTGAAAATATTAAGGCTTTAGTCACTAAATTTGGTAGCAAAAACAACATAATCTGGTACCAAATATAATTTAGTAACAAATAACATAGCGGGAAATGAAATTTAGTTCCCACCAATAGTTTTTTGCTACCAAAACAATATTTGGTAACAAAAGCATAAAATTCTGCCACCAAAATTTGGTAACAAAATATTATTTTTTTTGCTACCAAACATGTTTTGATAACAAAATGTTGGCGGGAAGCAAAATTTTTTTCCGCTCAAGGTATTTGCTACCAAATTATTTTTAGTAGCAAAACAAATAACATTTGCTACCAAGTGCTAGAAGCAAAATATAACTATCTGCCACCAAAATATGGTAGCAAAAAATTATGTTTTTCGATAGCAAAAGCTTGACTTTTCGCTACCATATTTTGGTGGCAGATAGTTATATTTTGCTTCCAGCACTTGTTAGGAAATGTTATTTGTTTTGGTAGCAAATGTTATTTGCTATCGAAAAACATAATTTTTTGCTACCAAATTTTGGTAGCAGAGAACAAAATTTTGCTACCAATTTCATATTTTGGTTGCAAAAAGATGTTTTCTACTACCAAAAGTTGTGTTTGGTAGCAAATCATATAAAAACTTTAAAATTTATATTTTGTGTGTGTATTGTTTTTTTTTTTTTCCATCTTTCTATGAATATGTCTTATATTAAGTTTTAACAATCATCCTATTATATTTTGTATAACAATTATTTGATAATTTAGTTATTTTGTGTAGGTGTAACAAGAGACATGTTCATATATACACATGATCTTGTTAATTAAGTATATGTTCCACATAGAGTAATATATAATCTCGCTATTTGATTGATTTTTAACTTTGAATAATGTATTTCAATTTCAAAACTACATTTTTTGTTATAATGTTATTAGAACAATAATTCTAAAATAATTTTTGACATTAAAATGTTATTTTTTTAATTTTTAATATACGTCTTTTTGGTACCAAATTCATATTTGATAGTAAAAAATATGCTTTCAGCTACTAAAATATTTGGTAACAAAAAACATAGGTTTTTGATACCAAATTTTGGTAGTAGAAAACTTAATTCTGCTACCAAATTCTTATTTTGGTGACAAAAAGGCATTTTTTGTTACCAATTTGTTAGAGTGTTTAATTTTTATAATATTAAGATTTTACTAGTACAATATTTACATAAGTGTTTAGGTTTACTTAAGTATGACAATTTAAGTATTTTGTTTAGATTCTAATATGTATTGAAATATTTAGAGATTTTTAAATTAATATTTGGTATTTCATTTATATTTTTTTTTTCTCAAAAATACAGGTATATAAAGTGACCAAAAAAATTGGTAGCAACAAATTAGTTATTTGTACTAAATATTTGGTACCTAATTTTTGTTCTTTTCGTTATCAAATACATTTTGCTACTACAAATTTGGTCCTTAAATCTCATATTTTTCACTACCAAATAACTTTTACTACCGAATATTTAGTCACCAAATCTCATACATTTCGCTACCAAATACAATTTGATACCAAATATTTAGTCCTTAAATCTCATGACTTTTGCTACCAAATACCTTTTATTACCATATATTTGGTGACTGAATCGCATACTTTTTGTTACTAAAATTTCGGGGTCCTAAAGCTTACACTTTTTGTTACTGAAATTTTTGGTCCTCGAATATAATATATTTTACTATCAAATATATTTTGTTACCAAAAAAATTTTTGACAGTAAAAACTATTTGCTATTAAAATTTTAGTAACTAATACTTTCTACGACGCACTTTTTGCTACTCAAAACTTTTGGTAACAAAAACATTTTATTACCAAAAATAAGGTTTTTTGGTTACCAAATTTTTAGTAAATAAAAAATTCAAATTCTTGTAGTGACGTATGATATACGTCATGATTGCATCAAATTGACCAACCCAACAAGTGGGGGTTTGTTTAATGAATGTTGTACAAAATTAAAGGAATGACAGCTCTTGCAGTTGCCGACTCTGCGACAATAAAATAGCGCAGGAGTTGAGTATATATATATGCAGCTAGATTTAGCTTGTCATTGTTTGTGTCACTATTTATTCAAAGAAAATATATATATATATATATATATATATATGTTTTGTGTCACACTATTTATTTATTATATACACACACAACACATAGAATGGGATGGATCAAATATATAATTGTGTAACATATTTATTAAGACCTCGTTCATTTTGTTGATTTGAATTTAAAATTTGAATTTTATTATAATAAAAAATTGTCAAAAATAGTCACATCTAACTTTTTTATTACAGCAATAAAGATGCTAATTCTGAGTACGATGCTAGAGTGGGAATGTAACACCCTGAAGAATTAATTGAGATTAATTAAGGTAATTAAGATTATTAGTGTGCCTAATCTGACTTAATTAATTGAGTTTAAATGATTCCAAGGTATTTAAATTATTTACAGTAATTTATTTTAATCCAGGAGTGTGTATGGACACATTTCTGAACTGTTATATTTTACACGTGTCACTTTCTTTTATTTTTCTTTTTTCTTTTTCTTTTATTTTCTTCCTTCCTTTTCCTTCCCATGCGTTCCTCTCTCTCTCTCTCTCTCTCTCTTTTCACTCTCCCTCTCTCTCTCCCATTTTTGTCTCAAATCAAGACCGGATTCGAACCAAGAGTGATTTCAAAGAGTTTTCAACATCAAGAGAAGGATTCAAGGTAAGATTACTGAAAGAACCTCTCTTGGATTTCAAGTTTTTCGGATTCAAAAACTTACTTTTGGTTCAAAACGGATTTTGAGTGAAACTAGGGTAGAAATTGGAGATATTGGGTTCTTTGGACTTGTTTTAGGACCTAGAACCCGGATCTAGTGGTTGTCCCTTGAGATTTTGTGATTTGGGACTGGATTTGCAGGTTTTTGGACTAATTTCCGCGATTTTTTGCGAACTGGAGATGTCCACCGGTCGACCGCATCGGTCGACCGGATCTTGTTGTGGCCACCGGCCGACCGGACCGGTCGACCGGATGCACACCACCGGCCGACCGGTGGTGATGCACTCCTCTGTCTCCGGTCGACCGGTGTACACGGGGTTTGACCCTGTTTGGCCTGAAATTGTCGTTTTGACCCCTGTTTTCGGAGAGAACTCAAATTAGCTTCATTTGCGGACTTGGGATGAAAGGATTAGTATCTTTAATCCCTTATTTGATATTTAAAACCCTTGGAATGGAATTTGAAACATGAAAATTGATTAGGGCACACTAATTGGAAAATCTTGGTATATGATTGAGATTTGATTACTTTAGGACTGAGGATTGATCCTAAAGTGGTGTTTTGTATCAGCGCTCGCTGTGGATTCAGACTGAAGGGGCTTGAGGAAGCGGAAGCCGGAAAAGGCAACGCTAGTCCCAGGTTTGATTGTGCGAGGTAGGATTTCTATCCCTTTTCCTTGTGAGCCTGTTTTCAAAGAAGATTTTGGCCTTGAAAATGTTTTAAAGAAAGGGATTTGTTTGCGAAAGAAAAATGTTTTAAAAACCATGGCTTGTTAGTTTATGGAAATCCTTGGCTTGTCCTGTCCATGGAATCCATAGCTTGTCTAGTCATGGAACCTCATGGCTTGTTCAGACATGGGGCCCGCGGCTTGAGTAGTTCGTGGGGTCATATGAACGATTTCATAATGTTAAACAGTTGATTTCTTAAGACAAGAGATCTTGTGAACTGGTAATAGAGTCTATTGCTGTAAGCCTAGATAGGATGCGGAGAGTGCATCCTCGGGGGCAGAACCCGAAACCGGTCCGGTAGGCGAGGCACTTGGTGAGGTGAGTAATTTGTACTAATTACTTGCTGAAGCCTGTAATACAGTTAGTTTCAGTTATATTTCCTTTGAGAAAAAGGATGTGAGGTTCCGGCTGTTCTGTCGGGACTGAATGTCTCATTTTATTTATTTATTCATTTACGCACTCATTTATTTTGATTGTATTTAAATTATATCCTATTGGGCCTTTCGCTCATGTTTCAAATGTTTAAACCCCTCCCAGGAGATTCGAGAAGCGGTGCATCGTAGCTGAGACGTGCTACGGGTCGAGCAAGTGAGGATCGAGTTATCCTCTTGAACTAATGTAAGGAATTGAGAAAATATATGTAAACTTAATTAATATTTGGATTTACTAGACTGTGGATGATGTCTGTTGTAATTGTTTATTCACATGAACATGTATGTATGAAACTGTATGTCCTGTGGGGTGGAGCCCTGTGTGTCAGAGGCTCCTGAATTATGTAATTTATTCATATTTTAATGCAGTTAAGTGTGGGACCCGGTTGGGGATCTGCTTTATTAATCCCTAATCGAGCTCCACGTCACCCACCCCATTTGGGGGGCGTGACAGGGAAATTTTGCAAGATTATATTGGAGGCCAATTAATTCTAGATCTTCTAATTCTGAGTACTTTGCATTCCTTCACGCATACATGGACGGATCACATTGTCCTGCTTAGTAACAAATATCTCTACTATATTGTTAAAAGTACCACCATAATTTTGTAAAAGAAGATATTATTCATTCATTAATTCTACTATGTTCTTTGTACAACTAGAAAACATATCCTCTCAAACTTGAAAAGTACTCTCAAGTTGAGGACCATTATGGTGTATTTTACTACAATATAAATGTACAAGTTTTTAGACTTTAAACCTTAAACTCTATTAATTCTAAAAAAAAAAAAAAACTATATTAGAAGCTCAATTCATTTAGAATAAAAATAAAAATAAAAAGATAAATTAAAGTAAAAATTATTAAAATTTTAGTTTAATCACACTCCCATTAAAAAAAAAAAAATTCTTGACTCCGCTACTGATTAAAACGTTTTGTTTGAAAGTATCAAAACTCTTTTTTATTAAAACCCAAAATTTTTTTAATAAATTAAATTTATGTTAAACTTTATGAAACTAAATAACGGACTATTAATATTCATTGTTAAAGGATATTCTTAATGAGATTCTCGGTCATAAAGTAGTAATTTTTACGCTAAATTTGCACTCTAATTGTGCAAATAAGTAGGAACTAAGAGAGAGAATATAAAATTAAAAGGAGGAAACAAAAAAAATACAAAAATTGCGCATATTCACTTTACTGGTTTATAATTCGAGTTGAGATGCGATTTTATGTGAGAGCTTTTTACTGTAATAAAAAAGTTAGATGTGGCCGTTTCTGAAAATTTTTTACTATAACAAAATTTAAATTTTAAACTCGAATCGGTAAAGTGAATGGTAATTTTTTTGAATTCATCCTTTTCCTAAACTCCACACTGCAATCTTGAACCTTGCAAGGTTTCAACTATACGGTAAAACGTTTGGCAGGATTCTAGAAGATCGATTGGACATTGTGACAAAAGCATCCGACCCATATTACTATGCCCATGCAGATCTTTATGGTATTTATTCCCTTCAGCTGAAAAACATTTTTCACGCAACAAATAATAATGTAGAAAATCAGGGTTTGAATTCTTTCTGATCACTAGTAACCATTTAAGTCCTGTATATTTTATCGATTCGAGTTCATAATTTGAGTTTTGTTACAGTAAAAAGCTTTAAAAAACTATTATATTTAACTTTTTTACTACAGTAAAAAACTCTTACATAAAGTCATATCTCAACTCGAATTAAAAACTCGAATCAACAAACTAAACATGTCCTTAACTATTCATCTGTTAAATGTTACTTTTCAAATAGAACAGAAAATATCCACACTGCATATTGCTGAGATTCCAATTTAATACAACTATAGAAGATTAAACTAAAATTTTCTGAGACCCTCTGGAGATTCTAGAACACACCATATTAAATTAGCTCATAATCTTATCTCATCTTATTAAGAAATTTCTCAAATCTTTTTTTATTTTTCTTCCTTTTATTGACACGAGGTTTCTTTCTTAACCTTCATAAAACCCATTGGATAGAAGTTAAACTTGCAAAACCTTTCCATTAGGTATTCCTTTCTTCTTCAGCGGCTTCATGTCAATATTCAATGTTTTGACGACTTTACCGATGCATTTTAATCTAGCCTAGAATAGGGGCTGCGTTAACTAAAACGCGTGACGTGGTGGACTCACTCCGATACTAATTTTTACAAATACAAGGTTAGAATTCACCCACTTTGTAAAACCGACTTGTAAGAGAAATGAATCTAAAGTGTTTATTAACGCACTAATCATAAGTTATAATTATTCTATGTGGGACTTTTGATATCTAACATGAAATTAGCCACAAACTAAGCAGATTAAAGCAGTCACTAGTTCATGGCAATTTGGCAAGTTCAATTAATTAATTTAGTTGTAAGCTGGATTTTAAGCAACAAAGCATGGCTGGATCTTTGCTGGCACATGATTGTAGCCTAAGGACCATTAATTCCTCTAAACAATTATATATATATATTTATATATATATATATATATATATATTCAAATTACGGCAGAAACTTTGGGCCTTGATTCTTGGAAAGAGGCAATTATTGTTTTGCAAAAATTTGACTGGTCTATTACCAATCTGTTTCTCCATCTGGGATGCCAGCTATGTCCCTTGCACAAACCGTTCTCAAATGAGTTATAGCTCCCAACTTCGGGGGCTAAAACAGTCATATCAGTCCTTTTTGTTTGGTGGGTACGTTGCTCAAAGCTGATTTACCTGTAGCCGCCAAAAGCAGAAATCTGTTCTCGAGCTCAGTAACTGCTGCGGAATGTATTAATTGGTTGCCCTTTTTGGACTTATATATATATATATATATATATAATATATATATATATATTATATAGGTAATAAAACGAGTTATGTAGAATAGGGCCAAGTCAAAGCTACACCTACTTGTTTATTTGTTAATTTGTTTATTTAGGTATCTTCAACTTGAAGATCACTCTCCTAGATTTAAGCCCATTATAATGTTATAAAACAAGTTTTGAAGCTTTAAATGCACCTAAAAAGGGCTATTTTGGAGCCTTATTTAGACCCTTTCAATTTCTTATATCTTTAACCTTTCAAAATCTTGTTATTTAGCCCTTGATAGTTTGGAATATTGGACAAGAATGAATAACACTTGTCTACATATATAGCTCATGAGCCAAGACGCTGAAATAGTAAATAAATACATCAAGTTACAAACCATTCTTAGCAATTCAGATCTTTTTCTAGCAGGTAAATAGAGATTTATTTATTTATTTATTATTATTTTTTTTTTACGTCGATCTTTGTTGTTCAGTTATTTTACTGGTATTTGTTCCAAACCAACAAGGCTACGATTTTCACATCATCTTATCAAGAGGAAAAAATGTCTCTGTCTTGGGTAGACAATGTTATTTTAAGCAAAATTATAAGATATTTGAGGAAATTGAAACACATTAACAACTTGCATAATGTAAGCTTACGTCTCAATCACATTACCGATTTGAGTTTAAAATTTAAATTTTACTACAGTAAAAAAAATTTCAGAAATAATCACATCTACTTTTTTATTACAATAAAAAAGTCTTACGTAAAGTCACATTTTAACTCAAATTAAAAACTCGAATTAGTGAACTAAACTGGCCAGTAGCTTGTTAAAGGAATTTTCTTCATTCCGATGACTTCTCGTATATAATATTTCTGAAGAGAATAACTAATGAAACAACATCTACTTAACGTGATTACACTAAAGCTTTGGTACTCAAGTCAATGATGTCTGCTCAGCGATCACATTTGTTTATCATTTTTTTTTCTTCAACTCGTTTTCTTTCTGTATCAGTTGTCCTCTAAATTCAAGTCACAAGCCAAAATAGTTTGTATTTTTTTTTTTTTCTCTCACAGAGATGATGGGAGAAATTTATTCATGCATCTGGCCTTTTGCAATCACGACGGTGCTGTTCGTCGTTTTTCTTGCTAAGTTTTTGAAAGACAAGAAGAAGAAAGTGATAGAAAGCAAACCCAAACTGCCACCAGGAAGAAGAGGCTGGCCTATAATTGGAGACAGCTTCAATTGGTACAATGCCGTTGCGAGTTCTCATCCCCCACGATTCGTTGAAGAGCAAGTCAAAAGGTAAAAATTATATGTTTTCCACACTAGTTTGTCAACTACAACTCAATCACAGAACCAAAAAAAAAAGGCAATTGAATCTCATGGTTTCTTGGAAAACATTTTGAACAGGTTTGGGAAAATATTTTCGTGCAGTCTGTTTGGAAAACGGGCTGTGGTATCCGCAGACCCGAGTTTTAATCGGTTCGTAATCCAAAATGAAGGAAAACTGTTTCAGTCCAGCTATCCGAAATCTTTCAGAGACTTGGTGGGTAAAAATGGGGTGATCACGGTGCAAGGAGAGCAGCAAAGGAAACTCCATGGCATTGCCTCCAATATGATGCGCCTAGAGAAGCTTAAATTCCATTTCTTGGAAGATATCCAGAGGGTTATGCTTAGCACATTGAGCAATTTCCAGGACAACCAAATCATACTTCTCCAAGATGTCTGCAGAAAGGTATTTACACAAATTCCTAGACCTTGATTGGTAAAATTTATGCTTTTTTTTTTTTTTTTTTTTCTTTTTTGAGGAATACTAATATTTTTCTATAAGGGCAAGTTATATATTATTTTTGTGTAAAAAAAAAAAAAAAAAATACAACTTTACATTTGAAAAGTTTTTTTAGTTTTTATTTTTTTTTTATTTTTTTTTTCGTGGTAAACTTCATATTTTAGACATGTTCACATTCTTATGGGTTGAATCTTCTGAAATTATGTATGTTTTTCAGGTGGCTATTAATCTAATGGTTAATCAACTTTTGGGAGTAACAACCGAGTCTGAGATCAATGAAATGGCTCAGTTTTTCTCCGATTTTGTCGACGGCTGTCTCTCTGTTCCGATCAATTTTCCTGGCTCTGCTTATCACACCGCCATGAAGGTAAAAACAGGTTTTCTATATATTGAGATTTTTTTATAAATGATTCAGAAGTTTGTTCCCTACACGAACTAGATTCATGCACAAAACGTTCAAAACTTCCTCAAACCATGACTTCGTCAAAAAATTCCAAGCCAGAGAAGAAGAGACATGTCAACTTACCATAATATGTCAATGATTGAAAACCAGTACCAACCCGTTTGTGGGGGCCATCCCATGTGTGTCTTTCATGATACAAGATATGGGCCTTCATTTCTAACGTTTTTTCTTGCCCTTTATTATGGAATTTTTTATTCAACTATTTTTTTAAATTTGGATAGGAAAATTCAAACTCTAAATCTCAATGTCGTAAGTGAGCGCGAAATTATCGTTACACTATACTTATGTCTTGTTCACTTCACAAATTCGAGTTTTCAATTCGAGCTGAGATGTGATATTTTTTTAGAGTTTTTCACTGTAGCAGAAAAAATTAGATATGACATTTTTAAGAGTTTTTTACTGTAAAAACTTAAAACTGAAAACTCGAATCGGTGAAATAAACGAGGCCTTACAGTCATTTTCCTCGATAGAATAAAGGTTACTAGCATTATTGACAATTTATCATCCCACAAAGTTATAAATAAAACTGTGTTCTATTACACCAATTATCATACTACTAAAATTTTCTATTTTGCTTTTATTTTTTTATATATAAAAAATATATATTTATTTTACCAGAATATCATACTTCTATGATGTCACTAACAAGAAAAAACTATTTCGTGTAAGGGGATTTTTGTTTGTCTCTTGCAAAAAAAGGACAAAACCTGTACTCATTAATTATTAATTATTATTATTATTTATTTATTATTATTATTTTTTTTTTTTGTGGACAGGCAAGAGAGAAAATAATTAGAAAGATAAACAGGACAATAGAGATGTACAGGCAAGAGGGGTCATTGGAAGTGAGTAATGGGGTGCTTGCAAGACTGTTAGAGGAAGAAAGCTTACCTGACGAAGCTGTAGCTGATTTCATTATCAATCTTTTATTTGCTGGCAACGAAACCACTGCTAAAACTATGCTCTTTGCTGTTTATTTTCTCACTCAATGTCCCAGAGCTCTCAAGCAACTCTTGGTACGTACTTCTCCATATAGATCCTACCTCTCTAATTAACTACTTAATTATAAGTTTACCCGTAATTAACTGCATAATATATATAACTCATATACAATCATACATACATATATAAATGTAAGTGCTTGTTATTTTCTTAGTAGACGTTTGGTTTATAAATTCAGAATTATTCTCGATTTACGTTTGTTTTTATGAGAAAAAATAATATAATAAATTACGAACCATAATTCAAATCATAATGTGAATTTACCAATTAAACGCACACTTAATCTTTTCTATTATATATCCGTTACTAATTAATAATGACTACGGCATTTGTTTATCCGCCCTACTTGATAGTTTCCTTAAACAAATTATGTTATCATGTATCAACATCTAATTTACTAGCTAGAGAGAAAGCAAGACAAGAAAAAGTAGACCGAGGATTTAAGTTCAATATATATAGCCAATTGTGGGGAATTCATCATCAAATTTTGGAACTTTTTGTTGGATCTTTAAATTCTTATTCCACATTTCGAGAATCATCACACTAAATTATTAAAAAAAATAGGTTAGAACAAATACTTATTTCTATTAGTACAACCTTAATCTCCAATAGAAATCTCTAAGACAATGAGCACGTTGAGTTATTTTCTTTCTCAGTTAAATTGCCAGATTCTTGAATGGGCGCTCTCTCTCTAGATGGGGAAGAGGAAAAACGGCAATGAAGGGAAAATAACAATGATTTGACGTATTGTCGACCATAACCTAAGTTTATTTATATATTGTCTCATCAGGCTCCCATTAAATCTAATTGGATCAATATTGAGTATCCACTCGTTTAGTCTATACCCTATTAAGAGACTATTTAGGCTCTCTTCAATTAGATCACTTAATTAGCCTAATTAATTAAATAGTGTTAATATAATTGTTATAAATATGTGGCCCATAATTATTATTAGGAAATATAATTTCCTAACATTTTTATCTCATTAAAATGAAAGTTTGTTATGAGAAATCTCATAAATAAGAAGTTAGAAATATAGAGAATGGTAATTGAGATTTATCAAAGTATAGAATATAATATACAGCCTATGAACAAGAGTCAATCGCGTAAACTAATGAGAAAGGAATGTGCATCTAATGAGAATATAATACATTAATGACAAATAAATGTAAATAAGGAAAGAGTAATAATGTCATGATAAGAAATATCTTGAAGTTGTCCGTTGTCTCTCTAAATTTACCATGAAAAAGTTTGCAAATTCCTTTTTCCTGTTCATAAATATGGCAACTGATCATGAACAGGAAGAGCAAGACGGTTTCAGAAGTATGTCTGGCGGAGATCAAAACAAGCTTACATGGCAGGACTACAAAGGAATGCCATTTACTCAATGTGTGAGTCATATCATTGCCAATCAGATTGTTAGATTTACGTTTAGTACACAAATATTGCTATATAGTGCCCAAATAAATAAATAAACCAACCTAAATTGGAAAGCATTTATTGGGTTATTATTCTATGATATCTATTTTACAGAACATGCCATTTTTTTTGGTGCTGGAAACAGCCTGTAAACTATTGTATGGTAACTTCGGCATCGCAGATTCGAATTTTTAATTCGAGTTGGGGTGTGATATTTTTTAAAAACTTTTAACTGTAACAGAAATAGTTAGATGTGACATTTTCTAAGAACTTTTAATTATAAAAACTTAAAATTAAAAACTCGAACCGGTAAAATGAACAAGACTTTAATAATAGTGGTTAAGCAACTGATCAACCTATTTAGCGTTAGTTAGTTTTAGTGTCGTATTTTTTTCATTATTATTATTAAATGCAACTTGGCATAGCTACTTGAAGAAATTCAAAGTTATACTTTTTTTTTTTGGAAAGGTATTACTTTTCTTTTGGGTAATAATAAAAATCTCCCATATGTCTTATGAAAATGTTGCTTTCACCTTATATTTTTAGCAATGCCACACTCATTTCTCAATTCATACCTTAAACAAATCGTGTTAAAAGAGGAAGTTTCTAACACGATTTTTGAAATGTAACGGGACATAATTTATAGGTACATTAATAATTAGAAATAACAGGAAATATGTTAATATGAAAAGCTTAAGAAAGTATATAGGTAAATTTTTAGTTATAGAAATTAATATGCCATAACTTATTAAGTTATAGTTCATAATCAGATAAGTTATGGACAAACTTGTCAAGTTACGGTTCATAATTAGACAAATTATGAATAAAAACTGTGAATTATGAACAATAACTTGTCAAGTTATGGTTCATAACTAGACAAATTATGGACAAAAATAATAATTTCGCATATTTATTAACTTATGTAAACTATTGACCTATTAATTTTAATTCAATCTCAAATCTTGATCTATTTTTCACTTTCTCCTCATTAATAATTTATGAAATATAAAGTGAAATTTTTGTTATTATCGCCTTTTCTTTTCACGCGATCAATTTCCAATATTGGCCGCCACGTTTTGACTAACATCGGATATTATTTGTACATAAACCTTTTTTTTTCTTTCTCAGAAAAGAAATTTTTTTTTTTTTCCTTTCTTTGTAACTATATTCATCTTATGTGGTACAGGTTATTGATGAAACACTTAGACTTGGGGGAATTGCAATTTGGTTGATGAGAGAGGCAAAAGAAGACGTTAAGTACCAAGGTATGAAGTCCTACGACACCTTAATTGACGACATAGTAAATTCTAAAGATAAAAAGGTTATTTTCGAGTTATATATATATATATATATATATATATATATATGGTGGAATATTTTCACCAGTTGTGAAAAATTTCAACGTAAACTATTTGCTCGTCGTTTCACGTAAAATTATATGCAACGTTTCACTGAAACTGTGAGGCTAAATAGATATGAACTTTGTAAATATAAATCTATATGAAATTTGAGCACGCGGGTAGGTTCTTATTAGAAGGCGGGCCTTGATACTGTGGTGGGAGCACTTACGTTTATACTCAGAGTCTAAGGTTTGAATCTTAAAAATGACATTTTTTTCGGCGGTTAAGGCCGCGTACATATATGATTAAATTTTCTTCCGAACCTATTATAGTACGGGAACCTCTTTAGTACTGGAGCCCGCTTTATTTATTTATTTATAGAATAACCCTAACAAAGCCTCTTAACTGTAAGCACAATAAAAAAAAAAAAAAGCATTTTTTTTTTTTTTGTTTATAAGTAAAGATAGAAGTATTTTCTCGTATGAATAACTAGCAATGTAAATATCATGAACGTTTATCGAATTTATAAGATTATTTCTTTTTTGGTGGCTGGGACAGATTACATTATTCCCAAAGGATGCTTCGTAGTTCCATTTCTATCGGCAGTACATTTGGACGAAAATGTGTACAATGGAGCTCTAAATTTTAATCCATGGAGATGGATGGACCCTGAAAATCAGGTTGGCTTGCTTAAGTTTATATGATTAATTATGTGAATTTACTAACTTAAGCTTTCAAATTATTCACGCAAATAGTAGCCCTAGATTTGGAATTTCGATCTTACTACTAAAAAAAAAAAATCTACGGAAAAACGTATAATTCAATACGTATCAGAAGATTTTTTTTTTTTAGATTTAATGTTACATGTCTATATATTATTTTGTCTGAATTAATCTATACATTTCACCGATTCGAGTTTTGTTACGGTAAAAAGTTTTTAGAAACAATTACATCTAACTTTTTTACTACAGTAAAAAGCTCTTATATAAAATTACATCTCAATTCGAATTAAAAACATAGATTAACAAACTAAACGAGCTCTATATCTATGTTAAACTTTTGCTCAGGAAAAAAGGAATTGGAGAAATAGTCCGTTTTTCGCTCCGTTTGGAGGAGGGGTTAGATTCTGTCCCGGAGCTGAGTTAGCTCGCCTCCAAATTGCCCTTTTTCTCCATTACTTTGTTACGACATATGGGTAATTATATTTCCATTACTCTATCCACGTACCAGAAATTGATTCATTAATTTCATGTAGTTTTACTTAAAAAAAAAAAAAAAAAACCAATTCACATGTTTTTTTTTTTTTTTTTTAGAATAACATGCATTTACCTACTTAATAATCAAGTACTTTCTGTATTGATCTAGTAACTTTTTATGACACAGATGGACCCAAATAAAAGAAGATAGAATGTCCTTTTTCCCCTCTGCTAGATTGGTTAATGGTTTCCAAATCAGCTTAACAAGACGGCACATGCAGGCATGACAAGCTGAAGAACTCAAAAGTATTTTCTTGGTTCTAACTTTTATTTTTCTATATATTTTGTAATTTATGTTGTATACTCTTGTTTTCTTTCTTCCAATGATTTAGAAATGCTTTTTTATTTATTTATTTATATATATAAAAAGTTCATAGTGATGTAAAAAGTTTTAACTCCAATTCCTCCACACCGTTTTTTTTTTTTTTTTGAGTTTACAAATGCCCCAAATTATAATTCATGTTGTTCAAATTTTCAGTTGGAGTCTCTATTGCCACTATCAGCCTTCTAATTAGGGGTTCACGGACCGGATTACATGGATTAAGAGTCAATCTACAATCTAATGTGTCATTTTTAATTGGAAAAATCTCAATTCGTTACCGGTCTGTGAACTTCTCAATCCATCCGAACACAATAGATTTTCTACAAATTAGATTACGTGGATTCACATATTGAGCCTATATTTTGGGACTTTAAATTTAGAGAAAAGTACAACGTTTATCAATATTTAACACGATCTTAACATTTTGTTATTCTAAATATAAGTTTGTGCCACTTAAGATTATTTTTTTTTATTGATTTGATAAAAGGCATTTTTTTATATGCCACTTCCATGGCATAAATTTTAGTTAGTTATATGAGGGTTAAAAAACATGAGCACCTGTTAGATTATAATTTATGTTATTTAATGGCTTACTATTAATAGAAATATGAATAGTGGTTATTCCAATAAAGTGGTAATAGACCATAAAATTATTTATTTTTTATTCATAAAATTAAAGTCAAAGTTACAAAAACGAATTGCACATATCTTAACTAGTACTTATAAAAAAGGACATTCAATGTAATTCTAAATTTGTGATAATTACACTACATTACAAAATTCATACCTTGATTTTGAAATTTAATAAAATTTTTAAAATATTATAAATATAACAGAAAAGACGTAATCCATATCATAATAATACCCCATTTTGTACTATAAAATGATATAATTCTAATAACGTTAAAAAGACCTAATCAATATCGTAATAATACCCCATTTTGTACTATAAAATGATATAATTCTAATAACATTAAAATTTTACTATTTTTATAATATTTTTAAAATTTATCATATTTAAACACTGATATTGAAATTTTTCTAAATGCATAAAGTGCCGAAAGAGGAAAATAAGTCAAGACTTGAGATGAATTAAAATTAATAGACTAATAATTTACATAAGTTAATAAATAGACTAAATTACTGTTTTCATCCATAACTTGTCTAGTTATAAACCATAACTTGATAAGATATTATCCATAATTCACAATTTTTATTTATAACTTATTTAATTATAAATCATAATTTAATAAATTTATCTATAATTTATATAATTATAAATTATAATTTAATAAATTATAATTTATTAATTTTTATAACTAAAAATTAATCTATATACGTTCTTAAAATTTTTATAAGGAGAAAGAGGAAAATAGGTCAAAATTTGAGATAAATTAAAATTAATATGCCAATAGTTTACATAAGTTAATAAATAGGCTAAATTATTATTTTCATCCATAACTTGTCTGGTTATGAACCATAACTTGACAAGTTATTATTCATAATTGTCCATAACTTGTCTGGTTATGAACCATAACTTGACAAGTTTGTCCATAACTTATCTGATTATGAACCATAACTTGACAAGTTATGGCCTATTAATTTCTATAACTAAAAATTGACCTATTTCCTTTCTTAAGCTTTTCATATTGGCCTATTTTCTACTATTTCCCATTTTTATATTAGCCTATTTCTCATGTTTCCGTCGATTCTATTTTGTCCGTATTACATGCTGGAACAATCTCGAAGTCAAAGCCCGTAAAATTTAGTTGGGTCGGAAGAAGAAATGGGCTAAAACCGACCTTTCTTATCGAAGTGCCCCACAAAACTGAACCGTTCGTTAGGACCCGTTAATGGCCGTGGCCGAAAGGGAAGAGTTAGGGCAATCAAAACCACTCTTCTAAAACGATACTCTGTTCCTGCTCCCCATAGTTTTCCAACCTTTTCTGAGAATTTATGCATCAGCGATTTCATCTTAACGCATTCGATTTCAAGTAATTTAAAAATCTCAACACTAGTATAGTAATGGCAGGCAGGGAGGTTCGCGAGTACACCAATCTCAGCGACCCCAAAGGTTTTTTTTTTTTTTTTTTTTTTTTTTTTTTCCGGGTATTTTTAGGTTAATTTTGTTATGCTGATTATTTGTTTGATTTTTTTTTTTTTTTTCGAATTGGACAAAACAATGGTAGATAAAAAATGGGGGAAAGGAAAAGACAAGATAGATGATGAAGATATCACCTTTCAACGCATGGTTGCCAAGGTTAGCGCATTTTGCCTCATCCTTTTGCAATTTCGCTTTATGTCCTTTTTTTAACCCTCAATTTTCTCAGTTGAATGGTTGGGAGATTAATTTGATTTGTTCGAGGTATTAACTGCCATTGAACATTTGATTTTATTTTTTCTTCTTTATGAATTGTTTCTCTTTGTTCCTTAGTGATAATCCAATTGTTTTGTACTTTGAGCCTTAACTTTTTTGTTGAAGTCTTTTGTTTCCATATATGTGAAAATATTGCTTTGGTTGCCATTGGATTTTTTTTTTTTTTTTTTTTTTTTTTTTTTTTTTTTTTTCTAGTTCACCTTTGTGCGGATTTTCTCCTTCGTAAAATCTTGATACTGAAGAAAAAGCAAATTGACTAGATTGGGCAAGTAAATTCGGGATTGTAGGTTTAGAATTTGGATTTCAGTTCCAAATGAGTTGAATTGTTTGACCTACCAAACGTTAATTTTGGACCTAGGCCTCATTCAGATTGTGAATCTTTGGTTCAAGTTGTTGAACTAAACACGGGCTTAGTGTATTCTTTTAGATGGTAGTTTCAATTGATAGTTTGTTTTTATTCCAAAAGGAGGAGTGCTAGGGTCAGGTGGGTCAGCCATTGAAACACTTTCTTTTTCAGACGCTAAACTCCGTGATGTGCTTGTTATATAGTTACTTTGACTAATAGTTAGATAACTGATTTTAAAAGAAAAACGGTTTCTCCTCTTGCGTTAATTACACATCTTGCCTCCCTTAACATATAGCATTGAAAAACTGATTTCAGTTGTGGAGACTCCTTCCTGAAAAGTGATTTATCCCTTTTAAGAAATTGGCTTTACTCCCCTTGCTGATTAATAATGGTCTTCCTGTAAAGGCCGATAAACAATGGTCTTCATGTATATTCCCAACGTCTGAGAGAGTGCTCAAGTGACTGACCCTAGTACTCTTCCAAAAGTAAATTTATTGGCTGTAGATGCAGTTCTGTAGTGGATCGTTATTGTATAGATCAAGTTTTTTCTTTAGAAAACCATTAATCTGGAGTAAAAAAAAACTTTTTCTTGATTTTTGGGGTTTTGTCACAAACAATTTAGTGATCAAGAATGACATAAAGAATTACTCCCAAAAAAAAAAAAAAAATGAGGGACACCAAGAGTGTGCAGCTTTTGCAATTGCTAAGTGAAGAATATGCTTTTTCCTCTTTGGTTTTGAGAGTTAATTGAGCACATATTGATGATTTTGATCTGTAATTACACTAGCCTTTTCCTTGCATTCTCTAAAGCGCTCTGTGAATGGTAGATTAAGACGATATGAATGTTGTCTTTTGTGAGGTGATGGCATTCTTTAGCATCTAGTTTGGTCTACATAACATATTTGACCTAAAATTTCGATTGGAGTTTCTGATAACTTGCCCCGGCAGGGATGTTGGCTTCTTTTACCGGGCGGTTGATGCAAGCAGATGCAAGAGGTTGCTGGAGAAAGAGGAGGCTACCTTCATGGACGAGGCGGTATCCCCCTTCTTTTCTCTTTTTTGTTCTTTGTTTGTCATTGTGGGTGGCTCATCTAGATGTGAAAGTCGATTTTTCATTTGTACCGTTAATTTATTTAACTCTATTGTAAGTTTGATTATGCAGCCTTGGACAGTGATGACCTACTCTATCTCAAGGAGCAGATGGAAGCTGAGGAGGATGCAGAACGCCTGCTTCGCCGTACTGAGAAGCGAGCATTTGCTGCATTTAAGATATCCTTCCACTGAAGTAAATAATCTCTAAATATGAATAAAACTGTCTGACTTGAAGTGTACAAGTTACGCATAAGTTTATGGCTATTAACATTGTGTTGATATTGCTTCTGTATGAACTTGATAACCTGTTGAGGTACTGTGCCATGAATCTTCTTAATAGGGTATGGCGTACTTAATCGTTTAATAAGATCTGTCATTTTATGCTATGCAACCTGACGCTTCAAAATCAGGGTTTCGAACCCTATAAATATTCTAATAATGGAAACATGAAAGGCAGCTTCGAATTTAATCCTTCTAGAGATCACTGTTGTATCCATAATGCATAATCCATACAATATTTTCTCCTATATTTGCTCCTTTCTTCTTTCCACCCTTTAATAATTTTTCTTCACATCATCCCTCCTCTATCCAAGGAGCAGTTTAGACCAAATCGTTTTACAGTCTGTTTAATTTTATTTAAAGACCCTTTATTCATCTATTGTAAGCGTTCCCTTCTTCCGTCCCTTGTGGATGGTCAGTTTGATGATTTTCTCCTGGAAGTTGCTTTATAAGGTAGGATACAAATAATTGACATAGGGTTTGAGCGTCTTTTTGAGTCATATCCCCAGTTTACTAATACATTGAAGACTGCTTCTTAGTTCTGACATGGAATGTGCAAGAAAACTAGTCAAGTTATGAAATATGTTTCCGACTTCTAGACATCTTCATGAGAACTCTTTGTGCCCGTATGATGTTAAGATGTTACCTCTTTATATAAAATTTCCTTAACCACTGGACACAAAGCTGCAAGTTTAGCGGATTCTTCACCTGCATCGGTTCCCTTGCCACTTCGTGTTGAACCCAAGCCAAAGAGCGGAATCAGGTATTTATATTTCTTTAAAGCTCATGCACATACTTGGAATTTCACTCGATACAATAATTCAGCAAACGTTCACACTTGAAATTTATCTTTATGTTATTGGTTTAGATTTAGTAAACATAATTTATTTTTAAATGCAGACAGCAAGATCTACTAAAAAAGGTAGTGGAAATTAAACCCAAACGTCCGAGAGTCTCAAGCCTGTTGGATGGGAATCGGTCTGCTTCAAGTCACAGTGCTTCCACAGATCTCAAGTCAGAGACAAAAAATAATGAAAATGAACAACCGTCGGCAAAATCAGACAACACAGAAGGCCAAATTAAAGTGGAAAACCCTGTTAAAAGCTTACTAGGCTTAGCATATGCAAGTTCTGACGATGAAGACTGACTGGCAATCAGGCAAAGTTTCATATATATATATTTTTTTCTTTATTTATAGGTTGGTATTGTATGCCTCGTTTCTCAATATTCTCATATCACCCAAAGTCTAGTTTTGGATGAAGTACAGTCGATAGCGGGAAAATGAAATCAATATTCGTTACAACTAGAGTGGGAGAAGGCATATTGTGCACACTTTTGGTGGTTGTTGAGTGTTATTTTTTCTTTTTCTTCAATGTTTGTCTCACAAAACACCTTGCTGATCTTGTTAATGACCTTTACAGCTTTGGCTTGGACGACTCAGAAACATTATTGCTGATTCGTTGTACTGAGTTTTTTCAGCCCATGAGCTCTTATTCCCAATGTTCTTCCAAGTGACATTAGAGTTTTAGGTAAATATGTCTTGCTTACCCACATTTGACATGAATTCCAGTATGTATTTATACGCTGAGAATACATGAAGATACTTCTCATCTATTATCAAAGGTTTCTTTCTCTGACATTTAGGTTGTTCGAGGCTTGGTCTACACAACTTTTAAATTATTTATTCGATCCGTGCGTTATTAGGCTTCTGCAATCTGGTAAATGTCCGGAATACCCTTCTCATCAAATAAATAGAATTCAATCATTTTTAAAGAAATTTGGTAAGAATATTTTGAAAATTGATCATCTCCTTCTTTGGCTTAATATATTAGTCTTTTAGAATATTTTCAGAGCTTTTCCTAAATTTATTAGTTTTTGGTTAATTAATGTATAGGGTAGTTTTTAACATTGCATGTCTTAAAATTTGGTCTATGAAAAATATATTTTTTAAAAGTTTGAGGTACCAATTTAGCATTATTAAAAATAAAGGGTGCTCAATGCATGATTCGATTATAAGAAAAGAAATCAAAATTATATTTTTCCCGAATTAGGATTTGTGGACTCTACAAAATGAGGGCATTTGGTACTTACTAATTAGTATGAATTATATCCCTTGGAAAATAATAGGTGCAATACGATTAAAAGAAAATTTATATTATCACATTCGGTTGCATATATCCAATTCTCAGGAATAATATATTACAATATTTAAATTGTGCATAACAATGTGGTATGATTACCATTATTAGAACATTTGAGGGTATGTTTGCTTCACGTGTTCAAGTCGGTAATTTTGATTCATTGGCGGGAACTTTGTGAAAGGAGAAATTTTTAATTTCAAATTCTTTGTGAAACGAAAACTACTGTAGCAAATTCAGAATCATGAGTTCAAATATAAAAACCAAACGGGACTCTAATAATTGTAGGAACTCAATATTTCCGTCACTTATTTATATTTAATTCTACTAATTTGAACCCTCAAGTGGGATTTAAATTAATACTGAATTAAATAATAAAGAGGCCTACTTGATCACGTAAGTTTCCTTAGCGTGATGGGTTCACAAAGTGAGTCTAATAATGTCACGTGACACGAAGGGTGGTCTGGATTTTTAAATGGACTTGGTATAAAATCGGGTATCAACATGAGAAAAAAAAAGGAATAGAAATCAAATTGTCAAATTCTAAAAATTGAGTGTGTTAATATATATATATATATATATATATATAACCTTAAAACAAAGGTCTAGTGCTTGGACTCAACCGTAAATGATAAATAATGGGCACTTTACAAAAATACCACAAGTTTTATATAATGTCTTAAGGATTTCATTAATGTAAATCCGTAAATTAATCCGGATTTAGGTAATGAATTCCCCGTTAATTCGATAATGTAGGAGAACTCATGCTAACACATACCATCAGTCAGTAGGAGATAGATAGTGTCAATACAAAAGTCAACGGTTAGGATTAATAGGAGTCATAGGAAATGATTCCAATCTAACGGTGGAGATCGAATGGAGATTCAAGTCAACGGTTAGGATTAAATCTACCACGCACCCATATAAGACAAAAAGATTGTCTCTCCTAAGCCTAGTCATATCCATGAAAAAGTAATATCTAGGAATCTTTCTAAAAATGGAAAAATGAGATAGAGGAAGACGGAATAATCAAGGGTTGTTAAATAAGGATTAGACAAATAAGGAAAAATGTGATGAGCCATTTAGATAAGAGCCAAAAAGTGTCATAATTGCACTTAAAAAATGTGACAATCTCTCTCTCTCTCTCTCCCTTGTTATGGCTGGATTCTTTATGCAAATTAGTCCCTCCATAAGCTTATCTTTAAATAGGATAGGTGGGTAATGAAATTATTCATTATCTTCTCTCTTTTCGAAACTATAAGACTCAAATTTCATCTCCATTTCTCTTCTCAAAACCGTCCCCTCTCTCTCACTCTCTCTTTGATTTTCTTCCATCAAAACTCAAGAACAAGCTCACTCATTAGGATCAAGGATATTGAAGAACAATATTGGAGGTAGATAGGTAAGATTAGTGTAATTTCATCAAGTCTTCTTCATAAATTTATTGTGTTTGTGTTTGATTTTCAAGAAATAAGGTTTTATGAGGATTTTTACCTTTTAAAGTTTTAATCTTGTTTTCAAATATATAGATCTTGAAAGCTTTGAGACTTTCAGAAGATCTAGGCATCAACCAAAGGAAAACAACTCAAGAAACTCAACTTGGATGTTATGTTGATTTAGTGGAGAAATAGGAAATGTTTTATTTAGGTTTTGGCCATAGATCTACGATCTTGTGAAATTGATATTATGATTTTGATATGGTGTGTTTACGGACTTTAGATCTAGTTTTAAAGTGTTGAAAACATGAAAATAAAGTGAAAAATACTAACTTGTTTGTAGACTAGCAATAGTCTTGTAAAAACTTGAACTTTAAACTAGTATGGCATGAGATATAAAGTTTGGCATGAAAAATGGTTAGTATGGCAGCCTTTAAACTGCTTATATGTGATTTATTAAGATCTAGAAAGTTTGGTAAAGATCCGAAAACTTTCAAAAATAAAACGTGGATGAACATGCCCGTAAGTATAAAAATGGGTAGATTTACAAAGGACGTCTTAGATAGAAGCTGAATTACGCTTAGCTACAACAGACATTATTTTAGATCTAGATGAGTAGAGAAAAGTCATAGTTCGGAGTTTTCCTAGATTCTGCACCGATAAAAAGTTATCGCGTCCAGAAACTAAATTGACCAAACTTTGATGAGGGTAAAATGGTCTTTTTAGCTAGAACCAGCCTTAGGTAAAGTTGAGACTTTTGATCCTTGTCTTAAGATGAATCTACTGGTAGAAAACGTAAAAAAAACAACCCCTGGGGTAAAAACGTCAAAACATCCGATGTTAGGGCTAGAATTGTATTCAAGAAAAGTTAAAGGTCAACCTGTAAATAGAATTTCAGCACCTTATTTAGGCAGTAAAGGGTCTAGTTAGCCAAAGAGCGAAACCCGTTAGTTATTTAGAAAGTCGTTAGGGGAAAAACGGTCATTTTGACCACTAAGGGTGAAATAGTCAAAACGGACCTCGAGCCCTAAGTTTTGGCTCACGGTCCTTGAAGGCAGAACGTTTAGGATAACAAACTCCTTAAGTTTGCGAACTTGGAAATGCCAAAACTACTAGGGGTAAAACGGAAATTTTTCTCCGAGGCTAAAATCCGTCAACTAGAGTCGGAAAACTCCAACTCACCCAAAATGTCTTTTAAAGGACCAGAGGTGACCCTAGCATAAATCATTAAGATAAAAAAAAACTTAATGAGCCCAAGATTAGAATTTGAATGCCCACGAAAATAAATTAAGTTAATTATGAGATCTTTAAGTGGATGTTTGGTTCATGAATTCATTTCCATGATTTAAAATTATTCTCATTTTACGTGTGTTTTTTGGGAGAGAAAAATGCTGCAGAGAACTATGAATCATGATTCAGAATTAGAGACGAATACATTAAACAAATATAATAAATTATTTAAGAAAATTTAATTAAATGAAGTAATTAATTAATTAATTCTATATGATTAATTAATTAATTAAAGCCAATAAATGAAATGATTTGAGTAACAAGAATTATTAACCTTTTGGTAAATAATTTAGCGTGAGATAAACTTACTAATTAATTAGAAAGATTAATTAGTTGGATTAATTAGGGAGTATTTTAAACTTAGAAAAGGGAAAGTAATTAAGTAAATTAATCTCTAAACGTCTGTAAGACATAATTGGTAAAACTTAAGTGAACTAAATTTGAATTTGAAAATGAACTGACATTGATTTGTCGGTACGACTTGAACATGGACTTACAACGTTTAGAGCAGTTTTAAGAACGCAGTTGAGAACCCAGTTTGCTGTAGGGAAATGCTATTGCGATTGCTAAGTGAGTACAAACCTCACCTACAACATTAATAATTTTAGAACACACACACATATTCACTTGAGAAATTGTTTGTTTACATGATGCGATTATGTGTGATGTGATTGTTAAATATTAAGTAAAGTATGTCTTATAAAGTATTTTACGCATTATACTTTGTGACTTAAATATTGAGTACTATGTTATATTGCCTCTATAGTTAAATTGTATTCATTATACTTACGTGACATGATCATAATTGCATGTTCACTTTAAATTGAGACAAAATAATGAGAACTAGAGAGGTGTCGTATTAACTCCACGAGAGAAATAATAATTAATAATTAATTAGACCTTGGGTGTTATTAGACGAAATGTTTAGGTAGCTCTCTCAGTATCTCATTGGTCACGCGCAAACCGGTACGGGCACAGGACCTCTAGAATAAAATATATTCCATAATTGAGTATAAAAAGTCATGCATCTATATATGTGATATTGTGTGCAAATCTTTTGTTAGGATATTTGTATTCGCTGAGTTTTAACTCATCCAGTTTGTTCATGTCGTAGAAAAAAGGCCTACAACCTATTGATGGACTTGGCGGTGGACGTGTAAGGCGGTGGACATGTTTGGGACTGGATACCACAATGCAAAATTATTCCACAATTTATATTTTGATTTTAAGAATTAAGGGACGTTGAAATTTATGGTTTAAAAAGTATCTACATGCAAACTTTATTTGCGATGCTTATTTATATGTGTGTTTTAAATTCTAAGTACTTAGAAACTAAAATGTGTTATTAAAATATATTAGATTCGAACCTTAGTGCGATTACCATGTTTGAGACTAAGACCTCGTTTATTTTGCAAATTCGAGTTTTTAATTAGAGTTGAGATGTGACATTTTTAAAGAGTTTTTTATTGTAGTAGAAAAAGTTAGATGTGATATTTTTTGAGAGTTTTTTACTGTAGAAACTTAAAATTAAAAACTCAAATCGGTGAAATAAATGAGGTCTAAATATTATTTCCACTTGCTTGGCTAAACGCAAAGTAAAGAAAAGCGATTTATAAATTAGTTTAAAAAAATATCCCTAAATTTCGAGCATCTCGGTTTGCCTTCAAAGAGTTAAACGAGATTTAAAGTTTAAGTTTAACGTTAAGTATCAGTTCAGGAGAGTTGGGTCGTTACATTTTAAGCTTGGATTCACATGTAAGCAAGCACAAACTATTATAGAGAATGTCACAATAAAAAATACTTAAACATCATAAAATTTTTAAAAATCACAAATATATACCTGAAAAATTATAAATCTCTCACAAAATCTAAAGATACTGAATGAAATATACAAAAATACTAACATGATTTTACTCAATATACAACTTAAATGATGTCAATGGTTTATTTTATAGTTTTTGTACCCATCACGAAAGTGAATCTAACCTTAAAAAGCAACATATATTGCCTAAATATCTCATAAAAAATAATATGCGAGGTTATTTTTGCAATACTTTTTTTTTTTTGGTTCTTTATCGCTTGCTTCGTAAAATAACCCCGGTTATGCCTCATTTACTATCCTCTTGTTTAATACTATACAAGTTTATTTTGGTCGAATCCAATAAGGAACAATATGTTACCTAAATTAAAAGTAACACACCTAATGCACTATACATTATTATTATTATTATTATTTTTTATTTATTTATTTTTTTTTACTGAAATATACATTATTGTTTTCGGCTAGCAAATTAATATCATATTTATTATTATTATTACCCTTAAATGGAATGCGTATACATTACAATGTACTATATGGTTCAACTCCAAATGTACTACGTAAAATAAATTTGTAATTATAAAAAATTAAAAAATTACAACATAGTACTCATAAAAAATGAGCATATCAACTAATAACAAACAAATGAAATTTAAAATATGCTAGATTTAATGTCAAATTTAATACTAAAAAGCTCAAGTGAAATAGCATAAAACATTACTATATTAGTGTTTTTCTTATCCAAATATCAAAATTTTTCATTAACGTACAAATTTAACACTCTATCAGAGATGCTTCAATCCGATAATGAGATTCTCCGACTTAAGTATACTATCATCGTTTTGTTTCAGCTCGTCACTAACGAATGGAGATTCTTTAGACAACGCTTCTATCATCAGCCAAATCTACCAATAACATTCAGCCTTAGTTCTGCATTATTTTTTCACGTTGATAATCATCAAGTTTATGCTGGAAATCGCACATTAAGTTTTGATCCTAGGTATGCAAAAAATGATCCTGATCAGTACTATTCTTGTCATAAGTAGTTTTAAATTCCTGCCATGGGAGGAGCCTGAATGGTTTGCAGCGATAAGGATCATAATTCATACGGGCATTATATATTATTTCTAAGTTCTAATCTTGTCTAAAAATCATCAAAATGAACTTCCCTTTACACATGATCAACAAGACTAACTAAATGGAAGAGACTCAAATTTCGATTTCATTGAGCAAACGACTGAGCTGCTCTCTGAAACCTTCAAAGCACGCATCTGGCAAACAAATGGTAAACATATCAACTTGAGAGGATGGATGATAATGCGTTTAGCTTAAAAAGCAAAAGCAACACATGTTAACCTGATATGTTGTCAATGTCCTCGCAGTTCATCAGAGTTGCACAAAACTTTGCAAATTACCTCGACAAATATTTATGAATTTCTCCAAATGTTGATGATTCCATCAGCAAATGACTTTAGAGTACCCCACAGAGTTGACTTTTTTGGAAGTTCTGCTTCACTAGTCTGCCAATGAGATGTATCCCTGAACAATGGAAAATAAATATTAGATTTAGAGCCAAGTGATAGGTGAAAATGGATGAATAAGAGGTCCAAGTAAATAGAAATATGATTCATCAAATGGGGTCAAAGTGAAAACTCGGTGTACAAGTCCATCTAGAAAATAAGAAGCCAGGTTAGAAATTACAGATTGGATATACCCATAAAGGTTTCAACTGTAAGATTAAATATGACTATTAAAAATGCAATCAAATGGGGACAAGAACATTTATATTAACATGGCTTGCATGTCAATGACAATTAACACTGCGTAGTTGGTAGAACACTAAATCAAAGCCATCTCCTTTAGTGGTATATGAGAACAAAGTGCAACTTCCACACGCTACAAGATAGTCAACATAAACAGATATTGAAGAAAGAACAGAGATCAATGAGTGCCAATCAAAGTTTCTCGGTGGTCCTAACGTAAAGAAAAAAACTAAAGTGAACTCAAGCTTGCTGGCCAAAGAGGTCAATAATAAGCAAGTTGAGTAGCAGGGCAAAGTCACTATATTATGCTTGAAGGGGACAAGGCATCTCAGTGATTTTCTCTGGAAAAACAGTTTGAAATCACTCTTTGCTATGAAGCGCTCCACAACCGAGCACTAGCCCATTTTTTTTATTTATTTAAAAAGACACATGCATTTTTGTTAGTCAATTTAACTATTTTGGCATCTCAAAAATTCCCCAAACCTGCTTTCTAGAGCTTAGTTATAAATTGGAGCCATGCCGAACCCCACAATCTTCAGAAAGCACGAAAATCATGGTTATTCCATAATCAGTATCACCAGGTTGGTAGGCGTGACCAATTGAGCCCTAGACCATGTGGGAGCATAACATAGGCCTGACTGCTAAACTAGCCCCTTTCAACTTACAAGCAAGACATATATACCGGAAATGTGAGAAGGCCCTACGGGTACTATTGATAAAAAAATCAACAGTGAAAAAAATTTGAAGTGTAGAAAAAATAATGCATCTTGATCGGCATTTTACGGCATTCCTTCTTTGCAAAGCAGTTTTTTATCAAACATTGGGGGCAAATGGAAATAAAAAATAGAAATGCAGTCAAACATAAAAAGATGGCGAAGATAGTTTATTCAATAGGTATTTAGGATTAGATTGCAGGACGCCATGTCCTATTTTCAGCATTGAACGTTCAAACCCACTTAGTGATGTTCTAGACAGCCATTTTCTGCTGAAAATTCATTAACTTCTAAGAATAGTTAGCCTATTTGACATGTTATTATATACATTTCTCTCTGTTGTGGAATACAACTAAGGGAGATCCATAGGCAACACCACAACAACAATCGCTGAAAGAATCTAATCGACAGCATCCT
This sequence comes from Morus indica, assembly GCA_029231665.1. Taxonomy (NCBI): domain Eukaryota; kingdom Viridiplantae; phylum Streptophyta; class Magnoliopsida; order Rosales; family Moraceae; genus Morus; species Morus indica. The sequence continues at coordinate 4,280,412 of JACAGA010000019.1, forward strand.
TTTCAGTTTTCTTGCTTTCTTTCCCTTTTTTTTTTTTTTTGATACTCATTGAATACCAAGAAAAGTAACTGCTTGAGCAAAAAGTAAATAAATAAAATAAATAAATAAATAAATAAAAGAAGAAGAAAAGTAATTGGGACAATGATGGTAAAAGCAAGATCAACAGGTAGAAAGACTTACCCTACAGGTTTACGTTTAGGGTTCCCTTCATGATGTTCTGTTTCATCCTTTAAACCATCTGTATCTCGCAGTTCTTCTGATAGAGATTTCTGTTTTTTATTATTCTCCGCATTTTCAAGGCCTGGATGGGAAACTCTCTCACTGTCCACCATATGCAACTTATTTTCTTTGGTAGCAGAAACAGGAATATCATCATACTCCCAAGCTTCCTTCTGTGTACCATTTTGAGAGTTTAAATGAGATGGGTGAGAAACGTTCTCAAACTCTTCTCTCAGTAGACTACTCGGGGTTTCAATAAAATCAGAAGAATTGTCCTTAGCTTCCGTTCTGTCCAGTTTCTTATGACTTGAATGAAAAGCGTTTTCAGCGTCCCTTTTCAGAAGATTACTTTGTTCTCCGGAAAATTCTGAATAACAATCCTGTAATGAAAAGCATTGAGACTTTAAGGCATAAGAGTTTAGACATGTAAATCTACAAATATACTAGGTAAAAGCACATAAATATAGGGATAGAGAAACCCAAAGAACCGAACACAGATGAATGTCGATAAACATGTATTGAGGTCGTGTTTTGCATAACTGCTTTACAGATTGTGATTTGGTTGGTCTTTATATATGCATTGTGTATTAAAATCTAGTACAATGAGTGCGACAAATATTAAACTTCAACATTCTATGTGTGAAGGTCTAGCATCATTACACCTATATAATAATTCTACTTATGCGCATACTATTACACCTATGTTTAAATTCTATTTATAACATTTTTACTATCCAAGTTTTGACCACTTAAACAATCCAATTGTATGATAATGACTACAAAAAGCATTCACTGTGCATTACGCTTGAGACACAAAACAATGATCAATAGAAATGATTTAATTCCCAATCTCCCAGCTTCTTTAGATCAAGACACCGGCAAATTGCATCTGCCAGATCTAAACATGGATTATTGATTTTAACAGATTTATCACAACCAGAATTATTAGAAGAAAAGAAACAGATAATAATAATATAAACATTTTGTAATGTTTCTTTTTATAATAAACGAAACTTTACAATATAAACATAAACATTTTGTAATATTAAGTGGATACTACAGTTGCAACCTTTTCGCTTGAAGAGGAGTACTTAAAACCTATTTCTGCTTCTGTATGCTTTCGACTAGCATCATTGTTCTCCACATGATTGCTAACCACAATCTGAATATCATTTTGAACGCTAGAATTCTCTGGTATTCTACTTGTTAAGATTTCTCCGGCGTTAGACAGTTGTCCAGCTCCATTAATTTTCTTTTTTCCTATTTTATTTTGATTTGCATTGTTAATGGAAGATGTTTTAAACTGGGATTTCAGTTCCTGAAATATTTGCTTAACAACATAGTAAGAACCACCAACTTCCTTCACAATATTGCTAGCATAAGGTAACTTTCCATCATTCATCGCCTTGTACCTGCAAAAAAGTAACAACAAATATCTCCACTTGTACCCGCTCACAGTAGAAATGAAATAAAAATAACAAGAACACAAAATTAAAAGCCATTAGAAGCTCATGACATGATCCACCATTCACATGAAAATAATCTTGAATTTTTGCTTCTTACATGAATGCTATCTCAGGAGTTATAACATGTAAATTTTATAAACTCTAGTAGAATATCCTTAAAAATTGCTAAGATTCTTCGATCATTAAAAAATCATTTCAAGTCAAAAAAAGGAGGAGCATTTGAAACAGGGAAGCAAAACCAACTGCAAGAATCTGGCAAAACCAATTGTTGAAGCAATTACTCAAAACTACCGTATCTTACCCACGAAAATAACACATTGCAGGTGGAATCAATAGCAACCTAGACAACAAAGTACTTCACAACATTACGAATAAAGCTCTGCAAATTCCACATGATTAGTGTAATCAAGGGAATCCCTACCCTAGCATCTCCCTGGATTCTGTTTCCTTTTCCAATAGTACCTAAAAAGAACACTCATGCCCTAATCACTCAATTACCTAGTCCTTGATCTAATTTGAAATGGTTTGGCACAAAGACATTCTACATAAATGACTTATTTAAATCTCTATTCCTCAATTCTAACAATCGAAAGGAAATTAGATTTGAAACACTTTAAGCAAATTCTTGATTTCCTCAATGCTCTTGGGACAGATGAACCTATCATGTTATAAGAAGCTCCTCAACCAAAAAGATCTATTGTCAATGATTATCCAATTAACATATCTTTTCTTTATCTACCCAAGACAAATAAACAGACACACACACAAACACTATCACTAACATGGTGTAAGAAGCGTTGAAACCCTCGTAATTGCACTTTCCAAAACTGTAATCACGAGTTGGGCCTTCAACATGTTTTGGGATTCAAATTAAATATTGGAAGTGTAGGATGTTCTAATTAATATTTACCTACACGATTGTCTATTGTTCAATCCATGAGTGTGAAAAACATAGAACTTTTTTGACTCCACCTCCTAAAAAATATGCTTTCATGAGAATTGATAAACTAGCACTACATGCCTTTCATTTCCCTTCATTCATTCATTTACTTTCCTTTTGTTTTTTCGGTTCGAGTTCAATTTATCATGGTCACAAGCAGTGGTGCCAGTAGGGGCAGCCAACCCCACTGACTTTAATAGCTTTAGAACTTTGTATTTTTTTCGGCCTAATTCGTTTCGATCGTTAAGTTCTCGAGTGAAAAAGTGAATTCATGTGGTAGAAAATACTGTAACAGAAAAAATTAAATTTAAATTTTTATAAGAGAAAACACTGTAGCAAAAATTGAGTTATAATTCGAATTAGTGAAATGTACATGCCTTCATTTTACCCCACTAAGGCCTCGTTCATTTCACTGATTCAAGTTTTCAATTTTAGTTTTGCTACAGTTAAAAGCTCTCACAAAAAGTCACATCTAACTTTTTTTCTACAGTTAAAAGCACTCACATCAACTCGAATCGGCGAATTGAACTAACGAGACCTAAAAAACCGTATTTGCATTTTGGCCCCAACCAAATTTCACTCTTTTTATTTTATTTTTATATTTACAAAAAGAAAAAGAAAAGTAGTCCTAAGTTGAATGTCAGTAACAGTAAGCATCCCTCTCACTAAGTTGTCCAGTGCCAATCCCATTTTTCTCTCTAAACACTAAAGAAACTAACATTGAAGAAAAGGAATCGTACTTGAGGACAAAGGCTTCGACCATATCTCGGCGTTGGGCTCTCGAAATCTTCTTCGCTTTGATTTTGGGAGCCTCACTGCCATTAGCTTTAGCACTCTCATTCTCGCTCTTATTCGCACTCGAGGCCAAAGCAGCAACGGTGTATGATTTCCCACTTCTCCCACTATAACACACTGTTTACAACCACATTCAACATTAAATTAAATTGAACAGAAATTCAGCACATCAATTTTAAAGAGAACAAGAAATGTGGTAAATCAATCACTCGTCAAAACACAGACCTAATTTGGAGGTTGTTCGTATGATCATGGTGATAAAGAAGTAGATCTTCGTCTTCCTTGGCTTCTTAGTTCCCCACGTTGTTTATGCATCGCTGCATCTCTTTAAACATGAGCCTCTGCGAAAAACCCATCGAGGGTTTAAGAAATGTTCCTCTCTCATTTTATTTATTTATTTATTTATTTAATTTGTTTCCTCTGGTCTTTTTACTTTATATATCTTACTTCTGTCTTTGTTTGTTGTTTTTTTTTGTTTGTTGTTTTTTTTTTTTTTTTTTACTGGCTACTATTTTTATTTTTTATTCTCTCTCCAAAAATGGGAAATAAATTCTTTCTGTGTTATGAAATAATACTGAGACTTTTTAAGAATATCCACTACTAGAACACCATATTTTAGACGTTAGATTAAGTTTTTAAGAGTTAGATTTGTACAGATCTGTATTAAAAGTTTATAAAACGTTGTAAAGATTTGTTCTCTTGCATATTTGACCGCTGAAAAAGTAATCCAACAGTCAAAACAAGATGCTCCACTAGTAAGTTATTTAGGGGGTCTCATCGTAAAAAAAAACTTAGTTAAAAAACCAAAGAACACAAGAAACTAATAAAAAATAAAAATAAAAAGAGTACAAGAGAAATATGAGAGACAAAGAAACTTCTAGTATTCTTTCTTATAACTTGTTACGGATGATATTACAAGCTAATACAACCTCTATTTATAAGCTAAGAATCATAACTAGAGACCATAGGAAAAGACACAAATTACATACAAAATTAAGAGGGAATGATGGAGTAACAAATAATACACAATATTAAGAGAGATATAATGGGGAGATAATAGGATCTAATGAGGGCTTAATATGAAATTTATGGAATACTAAGAGGTGGCATCCAATGCATTTGATTTATAACACTCTCTTTAGATGTCCATTTATTAAGAATGATTCGTTAAAAACCTTACTAAAACCCCTTGGAAAAAGAAAGAAGGAGTATATTATTTTTGTAGGATTTGCTCTATATAATTGCCTCATTAAAAACGTTGTCAAGAAAACCCAAGGGGACAAAACGTAGGTTAAGGAAAAAAGAGTACAACACACAAAAGTCTCCCCCTCATGTCGACACATCTTCTTCTAAGATCTCTGAGTCAACCCATGTCAATCTTGTGTACCAAGTTTTCAAATTTTGTCCTAGGAAGTGCCTTTGTAAATAAATCTGCCAAGTTGTCACTAGAGCGAATTCTGCGTCTATTTGAAGCTCATGCATGAAAAAGAATTTCGGTGAAATAGACTCCGTTCTATCTATTTTAATGTAACCTCCTTTGATTTTAGGATACAGGCTGCATTATCATCATACAACACCGTTGGACTTCCTTTGTTGAAGGGAAGTGTTGGAAAATGACATTGAGTGCGCAGCAGAATGTTAAAATTTTTAATTAATGCCGAAGCCAACCAAGAACATGTTCATGATTCTATATAACATAAATACCAAAGATCAAAATCATACCTTCAGAGATTATGGAAACTCACATCTGACATATCAAAGAGTTCCAAACAACAACCGAGCCTTAACCAACTGATCCTCTTTCTTATTCTCGTTTCCATGATCAGAGTGTGAGTGGCACACGTTGTTCAATCTTCTTTTGGTATTCTTGAACTCCTTCCAACCACAAGAGTGCCAAAGAAAAAATTAATTTTGAGATTTGATCAGTTTTTCCTCTCACAAACGCTTACCAATCGCCCCTAAAAAGTCTATCAAGTGATATGATGAATAATGGAACTTACCAGGCTATTTATAGAGTTTAGGAAGTCATATTCCCACAACAATTAGGTTTTGCAAAGTCTAACTCACGTAAAAAATTGTATTAAGTTGGTTTTGACATGTCAGTCTGTTGCTAACCGGTCGGGTGGTCACAAAACCTTTACAAACTCACCACTCAACTAGTAAATGACACAGAACAACCCAAAAGTTACATACCAGTTGACCGCCCCACGACACCGATTGACTAGTCCCTGTTCCAAATTGCTTGTTTCTCTAGTTATTCAATATGGGAAACTTGCATAATGCCTCAATTTTAATTCATGTAACTCAATATAGAAGTTACCTTATCAAAGCAGTCATATAATAGTTTTCTCATATTAAATAAAACTCAAAACAATAATTCAAAAAAAAAAATAGAATTAACTTAACAATTAATTCACCTAATAAATTACTCATGAATTAATCACCGATCTCACGATGACTTTTGAATCTTTTTCCGGAAATAACATAAGTTACCAATATGTAAGAAATATGTCTTATCCTTGTAAGAAATTATATGAGCTAACAAAGGGACTTGATGGACATATATAGATTGAGCTCTTCTAATCACGACAATACTTGTTAACCTACAAGTTCATCACATAATTATAAACTCTAGTGTTATTCTACTAAAACTCTAAAGCTGCACTCTCAATCTATATAGTATATTTACAAAGCTCCAAATAGCTCTCATCCATGACTCATTATATTAGTGTATCATCTCCATAGGATATCCATAATCGATTTGAGGTCAAGTTTCGTTTTACCTTTCCGATTATATTTATCTTATGTTTCATTACCACTCCATCAGAAAATCCACTATTCGTACCAATATAAATAGTAAACTATTAGATAACACAAAATAGTCTAATGGCCGAGCGCTCATACCAATATATAGGAGGTATGGATTCCCTGATCTATAAATAATAAATCTATGCACATAAGACTAGTAACCACTGACCAGAGATTGCCTCCCGGCGGCATCTAGTAATTTATTGGTGGTGATCATATAGATTACCCTTTTGACCATTAGGGATAATTTTGGTAATGTATATGTTGAGCTTTTGACTAGTTCTTTAGGTTGCATGATTTTGACTTTTTTTTCCCCTTTTTTATTCCATTGAAATATTTTTTTTAGAATATACCGTTAAGTAAACTTTTTTTCTTTCTCATATATACGCTTAATTAGTTTTCTTGGTGATTTGTTTTTAAATATGTTTTATATTTAAAAAAAAAAAAAAAAAAAAAAAAAAACACTACTGAAGTAGTGATGCCTTCTCTATATGACTATTTTTTTTTTCTTTTTTACTCTACCGAAATATTTTCTCTCGAATATACCCTTAAGCAAACATTTTTTTTTTTTTTCCTTCTCATATGTAAGCCATAGTTAGTTTTCTATGTGATTTATTTTTAAATATGTTTTATATTTGAAGAAAAAAACATTACTATAATAGTGATGCATGTTTTCTTTTCCATATGCGCAACCTAATTAGTTTTCTATTTGATTTGTCCAGATTAGTATTTCTTTTAGCATGTTCAATTTATTTATGAAGTACAACATTCGACAATTATTTTTTAAAATCTAACTTTTAAATACGCCTCATCAAAACTATACATATATTTAATTGTCTTTAATATCTTCTACTGTCATGTATTTAAATCAAAATGCGTTCTTTTATAGACTGCTCAAATGACTCGCACACACAATACGTCCACACGTCCTCAATACTAGTTACCCTAATATATATATATATATATATATATCTATTTCATTGTTAAAAAAATGCTGGTTCCACGATTTTGGCTGACCAATACACGCTCAATGAATGAAGTAGAAGTACTTTGCTAATTCACGATTTTGGCTGACCAATACACGCTCAATGAATGAAGTAGAAGTACTTTGCTAGCTAATTAGACAACACAGATATATATATATATATATATATATCGATGCTGCTTAAAAATGATAATAAATACAAAATATTATGATCAGTTCTTATATCAGTGGTCTAATGTTGGGTGCCACACATACTAATAGACCGTAGGTCTTAACGAAGTATGTGACACAAATATAGAACTCATTTTCTATTAGTCGACACCTTTGATGCCGTAAGCATTTTTCCTGTCCGATATCACACTACCAGTCCACCATCATAATCGATATGCAAGGCAGTGAGTCATTGGACAAAACTCATATGATAATCCTACGACCATGAAACAGCTTTCAATACGGCTGAGTTTTCTACTCCATGATCGTTCATTCATTCATTCTCTCTTGCTTTTGCTCAATCTGTTCAATCCTTTGCAAAACTTCACTCATCTTAGGCCTCTTCTCTGGTACCTCGTCCGTACACTCAAGTGCAATCTCAGTCAGCTTCAACATTTCATCGTGTTCTTCTCTAGCATTAACTATCTCAACATCCAAAATATCCGTCGACCAATCTGTGTTTACCACCATTCTAACCCAATCCGAGAGATCTTCCATCGTTTCCTGGCTCGCCGGCGAGATCTCGCCGGGGATTCTCCCCGTGATGATCTCTAGAAGGACCACGCCGAAACAATAGACGTCCGTTTTGTGGGAGAGCTTCCTGCCCTGTGCATACTCCGGCGACTTTGCGACGGCCAGCATACGATTATCCGACGATTTGCTGGAGGACATCAGGAGGGGCAAGAATCCAAAATCCGTGAGCTTAGAATGGCAACAGTTTTGAGGGCTGCGTTGTATTAGGACGTTGGAGGACTTGAGGTTTGCATGGGGAACTCTGTGATGTGGTAGAGAATGGTGAAGGAATGTGAGAGCCTTTGCTATGTCTTTGATGATTGATAATCTTGCTGACCAGCTCAGTGGTACTCTTCCTACTCCTCTGTTCTCTGTTCATTCACAACAAAAGAAGATTGCTTAGCACGACTGTGGGTGACGTGCATGTGTGTATTTAGTACGTTTACTTTTAAAAATATATTATTTTAATTATAAAAATGAACATATCAAATATGTGTTTCAATCAAAATGTTTGTTTCAATCTAATACCACATAAGCATAGAATTAAATAAACATATACCGTATTTAAGCGAGAATAGATTTTAGTTAAGACAAGTAAAAAAGAAAGCTAATTAGGAGATACATATGAGAAAATAGTATTTAACAGAACTACAATAAAAACATCTTTAAGTAACATAAACATTTTATAATGGCTAATTTTGGGGAAAAAGAATAGGGAATTGTAACAAAAAATATAAACATGAGTACATTCAACACCTTTAAGTAACATAGGGGCTGTTCTTTTGTCCTTTTTTAGTTAGGTGATTTGAGTGTAGATTTTTAGTTAAGTTTGAGTTATAACCTGAGTTGAAGTTGTAACTTGAGTTTGTGTTTGGTTGTGTACATTTGAGTTATGGTTTGAGATAAGAATCTTTTTGAGTTTGTGTTTGAGTGAGTCAAAACTTGAACTTGTATTTAGATAGTATTTTAATAAAAACTCAATGCTGAGGGACAATTTTAATAGGGTATATGGGTGGGGTTTTATTCATCTTTTCGTTGTCAACACATAGAAAAAAAATTATCTCAATCAGAATTAAAACGAAAAAGTTATAGCATTTTTAAGACTCGAGTTTGAGACTAAAACTCAAGTTCAAGTTTCCCTTTCAACTCGAATTACTTTTTTTGAGTTTTTGACTCAAGAAATGGGTTGCCGAATAGCCCAATAAACATTTTATAACGGCTAATTTTTGAAAAAAATAGAGAATTGTAAGAAAAAAAACATAAACATGAGTGCATTTGAGAAAAGCTATTTCAATAAAGCATATCAATGAAAAAATATTTCCAGTGTACATTAAAAAAATGTATTTAAAATATCTAACTAAAACATATTTTAGAGGGTTATAAAAAATAATTAAGTGGATATATTCGTAAAAAAAAAAAAAAAATTTATTCTCTTAGGAAAAAATAGAAACATAAATTTTAAATGTAAAACATTTGGGATAATTAAAACAAAATGGAAAATCAAATAAAAGTATAAAACAAAAGAAGCAAAACAATAGTTAAACAATAAAACAAAAACGCTTAAAAAAAACCATTGAATAGTGTAGTGTGGGAGAAGCTATACGAAACTCATCGTATATATGTTTTAGATTAGATGTAACACCGTTTATTTCACCGATTCAAGTTTTGCCACAGTAAAAATTCTCAGAAATAGTCATATTTAACTTTTATTACAGTAAAAAGTTTTCACATAAAATTACATCTTACCTTGAATTAAAAACTCAAATAAATGAACTAAACATGCTCTAAAAACTAAAAAGAATAGAGAAAGTGAAACGAATAGAAAAAGGAAAACTGATTAAAGAAGAGTAAAAATTGAAATAACATAAAGACAAAAACTTTAACATTGCTTTTCATAGTAGGTCTCTTTCTTTCTTTTATTTATTATCTTAATATTATTCTTTTCGCAACTCAAATCAAAGTATAAATTCTTTTATTATAGTGTTTTTTTATAAAAATTCAAATTTAACTTTTTTATTAGTGTTTTTCTTCGTATAAAAAAAATTTATTTTGTGACTTGAGTTATTTAAAAAAAAAAAAGGACATTAAAAACATAATGGATTCTCTTGCACAGAGACTCCTGTGCAAGGTAGCTACGCCGCTGGCAACCTTGCATTTATTTGAATTCCAAAAAATGCTTTCTTATATCTAATCTAATTTTAGGTATCTAAGTGATAGCCAATGAATCCTTAGCACCATAGAGTTAATTAGCAGAGTATGATAGCTAACTAAATTAAGAAAAGAATTAAATTCTATGCTTACCATGTAAAAGCTCAAACAGAGTGCCGTCAGGGACAAACTCATAGACAACTAACTTCTCGTCCTTGGAGTAGTAGAAAGACACGATCCTTACAAGGTTTTCATGCCTTTTCTTTCCAAGTAACTGCATCTGCTGCAGAAATTCCTTCTTGCTCAGCTCGTTCATGTCTTTGAGTCTCTTCACTACAAGGTCTTGACCTGTTTCAAGTGTGGTCTTATAGCTAGTTCCCAGCGTTCCCTTCCCCAAAACTGCCGCGGATGATCTTAGCAAATCGTCCAAGTCAAAAGCAGGCATTTCCTTGTCAAAGAATTCCAACTCAACACTTCTTTCTGGGTCTCTTCTGCTCTTTGGTGAAGAAGGTATTCTCTCTTCTGCAATCCCATTACAAATCTCTCTTATTACCAAATTATAATTAGACCGTGTGAGAGAAATGTATCTTCCGATGTTTCTAAATGGCATCATCTTTTCTAATTCAATGGCATTAAGTTTTGTACAGAATTTATTGATATATAGCAGAAATATCCTAATGTATGATGACAATATGTGACAACATAACCACTTCTCCGAAGTCCTAGCCTTCCAAAAAAAAAAAAAAGAAATCCTCATTGAACCAAATTGCCCATTACAATGAAATCACTCAACAACTAAGTCCTTTATTTTTGTACATAATCATATATTGATTCTAGTTCGAAATGGACTTTCTCAACTAGACTACTTTCAAAAAAATATGTAATTTTCTTTTAACTAAATGGTAAATTCTCTAATACGTCTGACGTATTGATAGGTTAAGTTTTTTTAATCATTATATATACGTATTTTTTAATTTTTATTTAATTTTATACAGATCTAACAGATAAAAAATTTAATCAACTGATATATTGACGTACTAAAGTATGTCCCTAAAAAAATTGCATAAAAAGATAAAATCACATCATCAAGTCAACGGTAAAATTCGTTATTCTGACACGATCTTGTCCTGAATTCTTCTCCGGTTACAGATTTTCCAGAGCATTTAAGAAAATAAAAGGGAAAAAAAAACATAGGAAATTACACGTACTAATATCGTATAGTTAGAATTATATCCTGCAGATAATAGCATACCTGAACGAATCCCTTTTTTCTTTTCCCTCCTACGCACAACCTTGTAGTAAAACAAAAAACCAAGAACAACCAGAATCGGTATGAAACCCGCTGCAACTGCAATCAGAATCACATCCCGCGATCCCAGGCTTCTCTTATTCTTCTTCTTCTTCTTGTCTGCTGGGGGAGACACCGGCGGGATTGGAGATGGAGGACTTGGTGGCGGAGGCGGAAAACTACACGGATTTTCCAAAGGCGGCCCACAGAGACCTGGGTTGTTACCGTAACTCGTATTCGGAAATTTCTGAAGAACAGAAGTATTCGGAATTTGGCCTCCGAGATGATTGTATGAAACATTGAAAACGGTTAGAGTTGGCTGATCAAAAGGTGGAATTTCCCCGTACAAGTAGTTCTGTTGGAGTTGAAGAGTGTTCAGCTTTGGCAATTGGGTGAACTCCAAAGGGATTGGACCCCAAATGGTGTTGTGTGAGAGAGAAACATATTCCAAGTCAAAAAGATTTGAGAGGTTTGGAAGATGTCCAGAGAGTGAGTTGTTTGTGAAGCTTAGTTTGGTTAAGTAAGTTATGTTTTGCGGGAATGTAGAAGGGAGAGAACCTTTGAGCTCAATTCCTTCCAAGACAATGCGAACGACATGTCCATTTGAGCAAGAAATTCCGACCCAATTGGCGTCGTTTTCGTGACACGGAGGACCTGTCCATTTGGAGTGCAAATTTAAATTTGACGTGACAGAATCTCTCAGCTGGATTAAAGCGTCTCTTTCATCTGGATAGAACTCCTTAATGATTGCCGCAACAGAAAAAGTGCTAGGTTTTTGGATCAAAAGGAACAAGCTTATGAGAAATGCAAGTTTGTGATTGACGAATTTCATGGTGGTGGATGAGATTGGAGAAGGAGAATTAGTAGTATATCAAACATGGCGTCTGGTCATGAATTATTGGAGTTTCATTTTCCAAAAGTCGTACAATATTTCTTGGCTTTTTTTTTTAATAGTTTTTGTGACAGTTTGACGAGGTCCGCAAGGCAAAGCTTGATACATGAAAACGAGATTCCGACAGAATTAGACACCAATAAGCGGAGAGTACAACAAAGAGTTTTGTTGTTGAGAAGCTTTGATGTGTTTACAATATGAAAGCGTTGAATTCAGGAGTACTACTGTTGTCCATAAAAATTCCCTTTTTTTTCTTTTGTGGAGATTTGGCCTCTTGTTGAGATCTTCTATGCATCAGCATGCCTTATGCACACACATTCCGTTTATTAAAAAGAGTATAAAATTATATTGACCATTTTATATTCAAACTTCGTGGGCAGCAAATTGGAATGTCAATGGCTAGCCTTTGAGAAGAAGATGCTTGGCAGCTGCACCCAACTGTTTTATTGGTCAAAACTGGATTAATACAGCTCACTAATAAATGAATACAGCTATTGCTGCTAAATGATCCAACTTTGATGACATAAAACATAAGGGGCTATTGGCACCAATTCTGCATATTGGGTTATATACTTGACTTCTAAAACCTAGGAACTTTATTCTAAACTTAGACGTTTGTTTCTTATATTCGTCTTTGATTTTGAATCATGATTCATGATTCTCTACAGTATTTTTTCTCACAAAAAATACACGTAAAACGAGAATAGTTCTGAATCATGATTCTAAATACATAAATCAAACACCCGTTTTTTTCGTTCTTTCCTTTTTTTTTGTTTTTTTTTTTGGTGATTTCAGGTTTAGTCTAGCGATGAATTAACCCTACTTTTAATGATGAGATCAAATACTCTAATCCTTGAATCCCAAATTAAAAAAAAAAAAAAAAAAAGGTCTTTTGCACCACTAATATTTCCTAAACCATAGATCATCTATCTTGGTACTTCCAAAGGACGTTATGAGAGCATCAAACCCATATAACAATTACAGTCTGCATAAAATATTATTCTTGACAACTTTAAATCTTAATGAATAGAGTTAAATTTATGAGAAGTCCCTGAATTTCTTCCCTCTTTAGAACTAATCCTTGTATCAAAAAATATTCTAACTTAAACCCTGAACTCACTTAAATGTCTCAAACGTTGACTAAAATTTTCGTCAAAATTTAGATAGAAAGCAATGGTAATCGCGTATTTTGGTATCAAAGATGGGCAAGCTCGTAATTTATTGTTTATTTTCTTGTTGTTTACACTTTTTTTTATATGCTTTTGTATGCTTTTTTTTTTTTTTTTTTTTTTTTTGAGAAAGACACACCAAATAAAACTGTAAATATTTTTCAATAAATTTTATGAATTCTCTCTGAACAATGTCACTTGTGTCAACATGTCCCCGAACTTTAAAACGTATATGTTGTGCCCTTATAATACTTCTCTAAATTTTCCCATTCAACTTTGAAATGTGATTTTTTTAATGGAATTGCATAATGGTTTTAAGTTTAGGCACAATATTTAAGGGTAAATTAAAGGTTTTCACTCCAATTAAATTAGTTAGGGGCTAAATTTTAGATATATTTTTTCCTTAAGAATAGTTGCTCAAAAGCTAGAATACAAGAGGGAAAAACATAGAGAACGGACTTGAATTCAACTGGGTTAGTTCATGGTTTAAAGACATTGATAAATTTAACATTCTCATGTGTGTCACATGAGATAGTATGTTACAAAAAATAACACATTTCAAAGTTGGGGGGAGGGGGATTGCAAATCTACAGAAGTATTATAATTAATGGGTCACAACATGTACATTTTAAAGTTCAGGAGCATTAATAACTCTATTAAAAATAGAGTTATTTCACTATTTTTGTGCATTTAAAGTTGCTAGTTTTTGAGATTTTTAACTTATTTTATTTTATTTTACTTTATTTTGAATTTTAATGAATTTACTTTGTATTTTAGATTTATTTTAATATATTTTAGTCTATTTACTTTAGTTTTAGTAATTTCTATTTTAGTTTTCCTTCCAAAATAATTAATGTTTTTATTTGTGTAACAGTGAGGCTTAAGTGAAAAAATTTGAAATGAAATAGGGTCAAAAGTACAAAGAAAAATGAGCCAAATTGAAAAGATAAAGCTTGAATGGGGTCAAAATTATAGAGAAAATTCAAACCAGCTCATGTCCACGCGTTAGCACTCATCAGCCTAGCGAGTGCAATTCTCTCCTTCACGCTCCACCTATTCCGCGTGCACCCTCGCTCTCACCCTCTCCGCTTCTGCCACATGGATCCCACTAGCTCCTTCTATTACAATTTTAAATATTGTATAACACTTATATATAATATTTAAGGTCACATAAATAATCATAAAATTTTTACTGATATTCATAAAATATTCATTAATATATACACAAAAAATAATGAATAAACTTTTTTATTAAATAAATAATAAATATCTTATTACATCTCATAAAAGATCTAGAACCAGTCTTGATAATCATGATGTGAGCACTTCAGAATGAGTTCCTTGAACCATTCCAACGCCTCATTAAAAGGCTCAAAATCAAGTTGCCGGAACTGAGCAATGTCACTCCTCAATTGAGTGGTCTTTGAGGGATGGAAAAACCTTGTGAGGAACTTCTGAGCCAAATCCTCTTAAGTATTAACACTTCTAGGTGGCAAAGATTGAAGCCACCCTCACGCGTTGCCCACAACTCAAAAGCTAAATGAGAGAGAGAAAGAATGAAGAACTAGACGCCAATCGAGCTCTGCAATCTTCAATCCCTCAGAATCTTCAATCCAGCTCTTGAATCCTCATAATTTTCGTTTCTATTTATACCTCCTCGAAATGTGTGCAATTTTGGCCCAAATTTTAGACAGCATGTGACTAGGGCGTTGCAGCGCACTTTCGATCCGATATAGTGCCGCAATAGAATTTGCTCAGAACCCTAGCAAATGCAGCCCACACGCTCCAGCAGACGCGTTGTTTGGTTGCGCAAGCTGTTGTAGCACACCACTCGTTCGATGCAACGGACGAGTGATGCCTGGTCTTCTCGGTTCCAGCATCCACTGTAGCGGATGTTTATCTACTACAAATCGCAACTTCTTCTTGATCTTCTTAGGAAGCAACTCCGCTGCAACGAAAGTGCATCCGTTGCAGCCCTTGGATTATGCAGAAATTACTCTAATTAAGGTCTCTTTTGACCTCGCATAAACTCAAAACTTACAAAACAAAACAAAATACAATAAAAATGAATAAAAACGCCGAAAACCAACCAAATAACTATGGAATATAAATAAATCAGGCTATCAATTTCCATCACTTGAATTCACATTTTAGTATAAAAAAAAAAAATGCGACACTTGAAGTTTTGAATCAATTGTCACGAATTAAAATTGTCTTACTTAAGTATTAAAATTTCACATGACTGAAATGTACGAATTTAACGGGAAAATTCATTATCTCAATCCCGTCAATTATCGGGATTTGTATTAATGAAATTTCTGGTCATTACAATCTTTTCCCCTTCAAAACTTTCATCGAATTGAAGACAAAGGATGACTTTGACCTATCATTTGTTAGGTTTAATGTTATGATGTCTTCAAATTCAAATACAAAGAAAGATGTGGAGTGAGAGAGAACAAATGAGAAAAAGGACGAAAGTGCGGCGGCTAGGAGACTTAATTGAGAAGTGAAGATGGATGACGAGCAAAGAGGCAAATTTATATTTAGGTTGCAGGAGTATTAAAGTAATTTAGTAGATCCTTTTAATAAATAAATAAATAAATAATACAAGTTTATTTTATACTGACTGGTCAAAATTGGAACGTCATTGTTATTTTTTTTGTTTTTTTTGGTTTTCCCACCATTCTGTTAGGGTTATTATTCAAACTATACCAATTAGAACTGTCCAACCAAAAATGTTATATAGTTGCCGAATGAATTTTCTTTTTTTCCCTTTCTTCTTTGAATGAATGAATGAAGACGCTCAAAATAGAGGCAATATATGTTGACACGGCTATGAAAATAAATACAAGCAAGAGCAAACAGTTCTACAGTTGCCAAAAGTGCATGGTTATTATGAATGTGATAATTTCAGAAACAGAATCCATATTATATGTCTAGGTCATCAAATTGGAACCACCAAAAAAAAAAAAAAAAGTCATGTTCTGTGGTAGAATCTGGCAACCCAAGGAGCCAATTCAGTATTTTGAGGTGTTCTAGGATTCGCAGAGTAATAATCGGACCAATAACATGGTGAAATTCTTTCAGAAAACTTGCCCTCAGAATAGATACAAAATGGCAGCCAGTTTTCACCCCCATTCATTCTCCTCTTCCTCTCCCTTGGGTATGCCAATGGTGCCTGTACATACCTGCATTTATGCATATAAATTACTGAGGTAAGTAATTTGAGAAACCAATAGTTTGTAACTTAATAGTTAAATCAAATAAGAGAATTCATTTTGAGAAAGGACGTTTCTTTTGTCACCCTATAGTCATACCAAAAATGTAAACTTTACTAGGATTATGTAGTGATAAAACGTGTTGCATTGTATGGGACAAATTGCTCATATAAGTAAATACTAAAGAATACATTCTAGCAAAAGATACTAGAGAATAAAATGCAATACACCGCCTTAAATCTGCCGTTACTACATTGATTTCTTTATTCACCTAGCTTTAACTCCAACTCTACAGGTGCGGCCTCCTCGCTTTCGTTTGTTGGCGGTTTCTAAGAGCTCAAAAAAGATAGTTGTCAAAGATGCCAGTGAAATGAAGCTCTTAACGAACAGTTGAATGAGTCTGATTTCTCTTCTAAATCAGGGTATATGCTACGAAAGAAGTTTCTAGAAGCAAATCTATGATGCAAATTTCTAAAGTTTCCTCATCGTGCATGAACATTCAGAAAAACAAAATGGAGAGGGCCTTATCATTTCTTCAAATATTGTTATACATGTTTGTGTATGATTTGCATATGCATGTTAGAGACTTGAAAATGGACAAAGGGCAAAGAGAATTGTTGAATATGGTAGAAAACTGAAATACCAATATTGTTCTCCAGATTCCTAAAGCTGAACATTTGATATATTCATTTTCCAGGTAAAACAAAGACGTTGTACTGATTCAAGTAATTTCAAATTATTGTTCAACGTAATGTTTCTTTTCACTAAAAATATAAAGTCTTTTTTTCTCTGAAAAGAAAAAATAAAAGTTTGGCCAAACTTCCGTGGAAGCTAATGCTACATCAGTAAATGCAGTGCAATCTACCTGATACCATCGACCACTGCATCCCAGCAGAAATGTGTATGACCAAACACATGACATGCAGATCCATCACCTTCAGTCCCATGGATAGACCTTATGCGACGCTCAAGACAATCAGATCCAATAATTTTTGGGAGCTTTGGATAAAAAAGCATCCTTTTCTCCGGGCACAACTCTTGCCTAAAGACATAATATGCCAGATATTGTTAACTTAGTACTGCCATAAAATATAAAGAATAGAAACTAATTAAGTAACGACACAAGTTTAAACGTTATCTAGTTTCTGCCCATGACTTGATGTCAAGGTGTTAAAGAAGGAGCACACTAGAATCTCTTAAAAAGAAAGAATAGAAAACAAAAATAGTTCGTGGTACACAATAAAAGTTAAAATGCTAGCGTCGGAATCATTAAAACCACCTAATCATTGCTTAAAACCACCTAATCATTGCACAACACATGTCAACGCAGCAACAACAACCAAGAACTATATAACAGAAGTCGGAACATCCACTAAACACCACATGACGGTAAACAACTTGGCTACAACTGCAACCGGTTCAAAGTATAAAATGAGCGCAGAGCGCCACAAAATTTCTTTCCACCACTCCATTTGAATATCACACTGATGAATGACCAATATCAGAATACCACTAAAAATCACTGAAGGTGCAACATAAGAAATTCTGGCATTCTTCTATTGAGTCCGTAAACATGTTTCCTCCAAAAAACAATCATGTCACCCCATACACTCCAAATATTTCACTATTGAGCAATCACATGGTTTAAAGGAAAAATAATCCAGAAGATAAATGGATATGATAATCCTGTAAGAGCAACGTGGAAGAGGGAGCTTAATTTCTTCCTTCCCCTAAAGGCTAGACAGTATCAACTCGTTGTTTTTTCTTTCTTTTTTTTCCCTTTTAAATGACTTCATATACAAATCTGTGCTCCTCTACCATTATAATTAGTGAGTAAAATAAAGAAATTTACAATCACTGGTTCTACTTAAGAAGATACAATAGAATTGGCTGAACACAAGACTAAATCCAGACAGTAACAGACCTGGGAACAAAGTGAGAAAATGTAACTATTTGGCTACAGGTCCTCTGAATCTTGTCGACAACATTTTGATTTCTTTCATTCATTGCATCAAAGTACAGGGCAAGGGAGGCATCTCCACTCGACAGCTCCCCAGGCCATTTGCATGCATGAAAGTCTTTACATGCCTACATACAACTTAGTAGAACCATTTGTTATGATCTAAAATATATCAAGAGATCTTTCTTTCCACACAATAGAAACCCAAAAGTAACAGAAAACTGGCATGAACATGATATATAAAAAGAGCACACGTGAGAGAGAAATAAGAACGAAAACCAATAGCACTATCTCCACAATCACGCAACTTCTCCGCGGCCTCCTCCATCCCGAGTAGGGAATGAGAATGGAGTGGATAAGAGGCTCATGGGATTGACATGAGGAGACCTCAAGGGGAAAAAAAAAAAAAAAGGAGGAAGAAGAAGACTAGAGAGGAAGGAAGTTGCAGAGGAAAAATTATAGTTATGACCATCCACAATGCTGAGGTTCACCTTATGTTGAAAACACTTTATGGAACTTTAAAGTTGGCTACAGAGCAATATTTTGCAAGAACCACTTGAAAGAACAGATACACAATCTAGCTATTTAATTCCCTCGTATGGTAAGGCATCATAAAACTTTTACGAACCTTTCTGGATTGTCATCACAAAGCAGGTTTGTGTGAAACACTTTAACTCAAAAGATCAGTGTTGACACCTTCACCCTCAAAAAATATTTGATTTAGAATAACTGATCACATATGCAACACTTAAAGAGTTACAAGAAAAAAACTAGATGTTGGGAATCATCATTAAACCTAGGTGCCGTGGGCTCATTTAATTATGATGTCATAGACGATAAAACCCTTACTAGGAGAAAAGAAAGTAAATCACCATCTCCAAAGAAGGAATGTGAATGCCAGTAATATCCTCCTCCTTATCAAAACTCTGCAAAATAATCAGTCAATCAGGATAATGGAAGATGAAGCGTCACATTCTTTGGCTAGAAGCGAGCGTTATTTGGAGCAGTTTGATGAGTCTGTGCATGATCAAGGAGATGAATCGTGTAAACAAATCAAAACAACGTGATAAAACAATCACCTCATGATACCAAGAAAATAAAGGAATGATACCCAAGTCCTCTATAACCGTAGGATTGATCTCAACTCCAAGAGCTCTACATGCTTCCAGCAATTCATTAAGCTTCTCAAGAGAATTAAGCTGAAAGCCACAAGCACTCATTGTTCATATATTGATTAATATGTGCAAGAAGGAATGACAACATATGACAAAAAGGGAAAGGAAAACAATGAAACACTTTAAAATAAAATAGTCTCTGAAACACCACGAATCCATATCATTACCAAGGATTGTAAACCAAAGTAAATTCCAGAAAAAGTAAAGACCTTTTTATAAAATAAAATAAAAATTAAAAATTAAAAAAAAATTGCTACAAAGAAAATGTGATAGTCAATGTGACTACAACAAAAGGAAAGACATGTAATAGTCAAAATATTATTAAAGGGAAGAAGTACAAAACAATTCAAGACTTGAAAACTAAACAGCTTGATGAAACCTCGATCTGACCTCATATCACATTTGTTATAACAGAATTTAGAACTTTGGCCTCTTAGACTCTTTATTTTAGTTAGCGAACAGATAAAATAAGCCAAATATAATTTGCTAATAAATTAAAGTAACTATAACAAAGTATAACCAAAGCCCTTACATAACTTTCCCCGTCCCGACGGCACCACAAATCATGGTTCCCAGGCACGTAGAAAACGTGTTCGAATCTATCCTTCAACATGGACATAGTCAAGATAAAGTTACTGTACGTTTCAGCCACATCACCAGCTACAAGAAGAACATCATTTTTGTATCGTACGGTCGATAAACACTCAACCCATTTCATGTTTTCAGCATATTCTGTATGCAAATCTGACACCACAAAAACACGTATACCAACAGTAGCTCCAAGAGAAGGAGATGATATTAGAGCTCTTTTAATGCCTGCAGTCCTCATTATCTCTCTCTTATATTTTCTTGATGATATGTGCTTGGAAATACAGATTGAAGGACGAGGTTGTTGTGACAAACTCAGGCAAGAAGGTATAAACCCTACTACCATGTGTAAGATAGAGGGAATTATCTACAATAAAACAATTAAAAATAGTCAGCCAATTGGTTTAAAAATTAACCTTCACAACATGCACAAATTTGGGCATTTTAACTTTTTACAACAAATTTACTGGATTTAATGCCTCTTCTTGAAAGAAGTTCAAATGGGCACTGCAAATTTTGTTGAATCTAAAAGCCTCCATTTTGTATCTCATAATCGAATTAATTTCTTTAGTAATTACAAATTTTCAATCTTTCAAAATACCAATCAACAATTAAAGTAAAGGCATTACACAAGTTAACTTGGCTTGATGGCCCAAGTCAAGAACACACAACGACAGAGAAAACCCCAAACTAAATCGGAAAGGGAAAAAGAGGAGGGAAAAAAAAAAAAGTAAATTAAACATTGCAGGCTAAAGTGGACGTGTTAAATTGAGAGAGAAATTGAAATGAAGAGCTGAGGAGCTGACCCTGTTTTAATACTTAGGAGAAGAAAACGAACTTTTGCACTGAACAGCAGAGACAACCACCACCACAGAAGACGGCGGGTGTGTTTTGGGTGCCGCAAGCCGCAACTCGCTCCTGCGACACTAAGACGGCCGGCATGCATTTGCTTGCGTGTCTCAGACTCAGCAAGGTTGATCACTGGGTCGAACCGCTTCCACCGTTTTGGAATTGTTCTCACTTACTCGGTTCATATTTCATAAATTGGGTAATTGACACGAATGATTTCCCTAGATTTTATAAATACTTATAAACGGCTCTTAAACTTTATCAATTATATCAATATGTCCTAAAATTTTAAAATGTAAATGTTGTGCATTCTGAAATATAATATGTCTCTAATTTTTTTCTTTTTATCTTGATTTTATTAATTTTTTAAACGAAAAATACGACCATTAAATTGCTAATTAGCTATGATATTTATAATTTATTACATGTGTTTCCCTCCAAAAATATTAAACAACAATTCTCAAAACATTAGTTGATTAGAGATAATAAATAGATTAAAAAAAATGAGGAGCAAATCTGTAAACTTAGAGATATCATATTTCATAAGTATAACGGGTACATTTTAAAATTCAAGGGCACATTATTACAGAGTAACAAAAATGCTTATTACTGAGTACATTTTTCATGTTTCTTATGTAGGGTAAGATATGTTTGA
The DNA here is from genome assembly GCA_029231665.1 of Morus indica. NCBI lineage: Eukaryota > Viridiplantae > Streptophyta > Magnoliopsida > Rosales > Moraceae > Morus > Morus indica. Next base: position 4,302,290 of record JACAGA010000019.1, read on the forward strand.
TAATGTTATTGTCAATAAAATAATAAAAATGGGTATTATTTATACATTAACGTTTGTTTAATATTTTTGTTCTATTTGATAATGATATTGTTAATAAATTAGTTGTTGGGAGGTAGCTCAGCAACACATGTCGAGCACTATTCGGGTAGTACGGCCGAATAAGTCCCCGATGAGTTTTCAGGCATTATTATATAGCCGAGCTTCTCTTCGACACCAGATCTGATGTTCGGTTGTTTTTATTACACTGATGGTAGGCTGAGCACAATTCTTATAGGTCTTTCGCCGAACTTGGTTGCTCGGCGACTCCACATCACAATAAACAATATGTACAGCAAATTGATCCCAACTGTTGAGTCCATATTGTATGCTCCCATCAATGTACAACAATGTCACGACGTCAGACGGAGCTGTACACATGTACTTGTGGGCCCTCGGTGGGTCATGGACAAAACTCGGATCCACCAAGGGAACTATGAATACCTTCTGACCATTTATTGAGGTAAGGAAAATTCTCCTACCCAACTCCTACCACAACATTTATTGCTCCTAATTAGCTCAACTCATTTATTGCTCCTAATTAGCTCAACATTTATTGATACCTTATGGCAGGCACCACACCGGTGCCCCCTCACTTCGAAGCTTCATCTCTTACTCCAGTGCAGGACACTAGTCCCTGAACTCGAGCACATGGCGGAGAAGTGACCAAACTAAGACCGAGACAGGAGGAGGGGCATTGTGCTTCCCAGCACGTGGGTGTTGAGTCAACTTAGGCACCAACATTTCGGCGCTAGAAGGAAGGTGTGCAGGCCGTTCCAACATCCTAACTTGTCATGGAAGGGTCTGTTAATAATCAGAACAACATTCTAGAGGAACCAGTACCCAACCCCCAAAGTCCTCAAAGGGGCCGAGGCTGAGGAGCTAGAATAACCTGGCCCCAAGCTCAGACCCAGAACTAAAGGGCTCACAACCTACATCTAGAACCTTACCGAGACAGCCCAAATGCTAGTCCATGGCTTTCAAGGTCAACCTCCAGCCGCACATGTTAGGTCCACATCTGACATCTAATATGTTGATGAGGAGGACGAGGACTGACTTTCAGCCGAACCTGAGCCATCAGTGAGCCGGTCCACTAGTTGGCGTAATTTGAGATCCAAGTAGGTTAGCACTGCACGACAGACGAATGACCGACACTCGGCTGGTAGGTCCTCCCTAACCCAACCTCGAGCATCAATATTCGACTGTCTTGGTTGAAGAGCAAACAAGTCCAAAAATAATTAAGTTGTTGATTGGAATCTGACCGAGATAGGAGTTCAAGCATTGTGCTTCCCAGCACGTGGGTGTTCAGTTAGGTTAGGCATCAACATTAGAGTAAATGAGTATTAGTTTGTACGAATCATATTTTTTATATGGTTTTATATTTTTTTTCAAAAAAATACTTTCCCTTCACTAAATAAGGTAGGTTTCATTAAATGTTTTATTTTGATTTCATATCATGATTTTATTTTGAAAATTTTCCTATAATGATATTTCATTATTTTGGGACCTTTTTAATTATGTAAGATTATTAGTGTCTTTTTATGTATGGTAGTAGACAATTTTGTAGATAAATAGAATAGTAGTTTTAAATTCAGGGTGCACTAAAGATGACATTTATGCATATAACCCATGAGTTTACCAATTTTCTCGCATTAATATTCTGTTAAAAGTCTTGGGCTGATTTTTAAGGGAATCTACTCTTGGGCTTTCATTCTTTTGGAAGTAAAATCCACTTCTGTACGTATTATTAAGAGAGAAAGAGGAAAATAGGCTAAAATTTCAGATAAATTAAAATTAATAGGTCAATAGTTTACATAAGTTAATAAATAGGTCAAATTATTATTTTTGTCTATAACTTGTCTAGTTATGAACCATAACTTGACAAGTTATTATTCATAATTGTCCATAACTTGTCCGGTTATGAACCATAACTTAACAAGTTTGTCCATAACTTATCTGGTTATGAATCATAACCTGACAAGTTATAGCCTATTAATTTCTATAACTAAAAATTAGTCTATTTACTTTCTTAAACTTTTCATATTGGCCTATTTTCTACTATTTCCCTATTATTAAGTACATAGATAGTACTTTATCTCTTTACCATCTTATCTTTTTCTGTTTTTATGTAAACGCTTTGTTTTATTATTATTCCCATAATAGATACACATGTAATCGTTAAAACGTCTCTCTTTTTCTTTTTAGTTGAGCCACGCTCTTATAATTAAATTTAATCTCGCGTTATGTCTTTAAAAATTAAGTTCATCAATTGAAGTAAAAGAAAAAAAAAAGATATTTTAAAAAATTACACTAACAAAAAATTAAAGTTATATGGGAACTTTTGACCGAAAAAAAAAAAAAAAAAAGAAAGAAAAACTTAAGTAGGAAGATATTTGAAAAGAATTATTTTAATTAAAATAAAGTAAAAAAAAAAAAGTATTTCAAACAAATATTGAAAAAGTTGAATTGTCAAAGAATATTAGGGAGAAAAAAAAAGACGATGGGCAAAAGAAAAAAAGGATTTTTTTTTTTTTAAGTTAAATAGAAAAAGAGGAGAAGTAAAAATAAATTGTATTAGAGTTTAAGCCAAAAAAAAAAAAAAAAAAAAAAAGAGCAAGAAACCAAAAGTAAAAAGAATTAAAAAAAAAAAAGAAAGAGGTTGACACATGGCTAAAGGAGGAACAAACTTTTGTCTCTTTTATGTATGTTTATCAGGTTAAAATACATGACATTCTTAGGGCTCGTTTAATTCACTGATTTGAGTTTTTAATTCGAGTTAAGATGTGATGTTATGTGAGAGCTTTTTACTGTAACAACAAAGTTAGATGTGATTGTTTGTAGAAGCTTTTTACTGTAACAAAACTCAAATTCTAAATTCAAATCAACGAAGTGAACGAGGCCTTTAAAAACACGTCTATCAATTGAAGCAAGGGAAAAAAATATATTTTAAAAAATTACACTGACAAAGAATTAAAGTTATATGGGAACTTTGAACAAAAAAAAAAAAAAAAACTTAAGTGGGAAGACATTTAAAAAGAATTATTTTAATTAAAAGAAATTGAGAAAAATAAGTGCTCCAAAAAAAGATATTATAAAAAAATGAATTGTCAAAGAATATTGGAAGATAAAAAGACAATAAACAAAAGAAAAGAAGAATTTTTTTAAAGTTTAAAATAGAAAAGGAGGAGAAGTTAAAATTAAATTGTATTAGAGTTTTAAGCAAAAGAAAAAAAAAAAAGCAAAAAGTAAAAAGAATTAGAAAAAGTAGAAAAAAAAAACAAAATAAAAAGAAAAAAAAATGAGAGATTGACACAGTTAAAGGAGGAACACTCTGTTTATCCTTTTTTTGTATGTTTAGATTTTATATAACTCATGTATATAACAAAAATATTTTTTCAATACGTTAATATATTGTTAAATTAAATTTTTTATCAATTAAATTTATATAAAATTACATAAAATATAAAATATATAAATTTAACAATTAAAAAAATACGATTTATTAATACGCCGACATATCATAAAATCTCATTTATTTTAATGTTTAGACGTGAATCAGACAGATGTTGACGTACGGTCTCGATCAAATTAAAACCATCTAACTAATCCGATTGACAGCTGCGGCCTGCGCATAGACCATACGACAAGATGCACCTCCCATTGCCGACGCAATATGACACAAAAGAGTGATCACCAATGAGACATCCCAGCAGGAGCATTTGAGTCCCTTCCCAAACCAAAACAACTCCATATGACCATGTATTAGTTAGTCACTTCGTTCACATAGCGTGTGCTCACGTAGCACCTGTTTTTTTTATTAATTTGAGTTTAAAATTTAAATTTTATTATAGTAAAATTTTTTTGAAAATAATTATATTTAATTTTTTTATTATAATAAAAAATTCACATAAAATCACATTTAAATTTAAATTACAAACTCAAATTAGCGAAATAAATGAATTCATATATTGTTGATTAAGTCCCATTATCACAGCATATACAAGATTATTAATTATCTATACATTGCCTTTTATATGTTCATTCGAAAATCCGAATACACATACATATGGCCATATATATGATCAAATTTTTAATAGTTACGGTTCCGTGATATTTACTTATTAAATACAAAAATTTAATATTATTGTGTAATAAAAATTTAATTTTATTAATTATCATAATCTTTTTATTTAATTATCTAATTTATTACAACTGTCGAATTAATAACAGACAGTTAAAATAACGATACTATCCATGTGTAAATATTAAAACCTAATTTGTGCTATATATGCATGTGAAGGTGACAAGGACAGAAAGAAACAGACGCATTGTTAATAATAATATTGATAATTTTGCAAAAAAACAAGAAGCAAATACAAAATAATATATCCTAATACGAAAAAAAAGGGAGAAAGAGGAAAATAGGCTAAAATTTAATATGAATTAAAATTAATAGGCCAATAGTTTACATAAGTTAATAAATAGGCCAAATTATTATTTTCGTCCATAACTTGTCTGGTTATGAACCATAACTTGACAAGTTATTATTCATAATTGTCCATAACTTGTCCGGTTATGAACCATAACTTGACAAGTTTATCCATAACTTATCTGGTTATGAACCATAACTTGACAAGTTATGACCTATTAATTTCTATAACTAAAAATTAGCCTATTTACTTTCTTAAACTTTTCATATTGACCTATTTTCTACTATTTCCTAAAAAAAAAAAAGAAGCAAAATAATGGAATTTGGATTGGTGGTTTGTCCAGCTTGCTGAATGCGCCTCTGATTAAGCTAGCTCGCTGAATGCGCCTCTGATTAAGCTAGCTTGCTGACATCTAGCTAAGTTAAGCCCATACCCCACGCTCGCTCTCTCTCTCTCTGGCATCTAGCTAAGTTAAGCCCATACCCCACGCTCGCTCTCTCTCTCTCTTAGCTAAGTTAAGCCCATACCCCACGCTCACTCTCTCTCTCTCTGACATCTAGCTAAGTTAAGCCCATACCCTACGCTCGCTCTCTCTCTCTTAGCTAAGTTAAGCCCATACCCCACGCTCACTCTCTCTCTCTGACATCTAGCTAAGTTAAGCCCATACCCCACGCTCGCTCTCTCTCTCTCTCTCTCTCTCTCTCTCTCTCTCTCTCTCTCTCTCTCTCTCTCTCTCTCTCTCTCTCTCTCTCTCTCTCTCTCTCTCTCTCTCTCTCTCTCTCTCTCTCTCTCTCTCTCTCTCTCTCTCTCTCTCTCTCCAAGATACTTGCAAAGATTTCTATATATAGGATTTACATTGCTTCATAGCTAGCAATTGATCAGCAGCCACCAAAAAAAAAAAAAAAAAAAAAGTACTAATTCTCCAGTTCTACAAAACTTTCCACCAAAGTCTTTTTGTTTCCTCGATTTCTCTCTCCAAGATACTTGCAAAGATTTCTATATATAGGATTTACATTGCTTCATAGCTAGCAATTGCTCAGCAGCCACCAAAAAAAAAAAGTACTAATTCTCCAGTTCTACAAAACTTTCCACCAAAGTCTTTTTGTTTCCTCGATTTCACAGATTATGACGGTGGTAGGCTTCGGTTTGTGCATCTTATTCCTGTTGCTGTCGGATGCGAAGGATGCAGCAGCTACTCGTCAGGTTAAGGGGGAGATCCACAGGAATTTGTTCGCAAATGGAATTGGTCTAACACCTCCCATGGGGTAATTAATTATTTCACGATCCGCTTAATTAATATTTGAATTAGTTTCTTGCTTATCATCCTATGCATGTATATATGTGTGTGTATATATATATATATATATGCATGTACATATGTGTGTGTATATATATATATATATATATATGCATGTATGTACAAACACGCACATGCATACATATAGTTTTGTAGCACTTTGGCACTGAGCTCTTCAAGTTGCGATAACTTGTCCCTTTTAACTTTTGAATTTGACAGCCTACTCTGTCAACTAGCTAGTTATATTGTTACAATGTGTCACTTTTTTTGAGTCAGATTTAGAAGTTGGTTTGGAGATTTGAGTGATAATTTGTATTAGGGTTTAAATTGAAATTTCTGAATTTTTATGTCTAAGGTGAGGTGGTCGTTAGTTTTATTCATTTTTCTTTACAAGTTGATGGGATGAAATGTCAAAATTAAAAGTTTAGTGGATAAATTGTCAAAAACCGATATATTTGGGGTAAAAAAAAATATTCTTAGATATATGTATTTATCGTGACCATGAGAGCACTGAGCACACTAATATAACGTTTGGTTTTTTAAGACAAAGTTCTTGTTGTGCTTACAATTCAGTTCTTTATTACTGATCATGATCAGATGGAATAGTTGGAATCACTTCAACTGCAACATTGAAGAAAAACTGATTAGAGAAACAGGTAACTTTAGTTAAGTGACGTTTATTTTAAAAGTTTTACCTGATTTAGGATCATAATTCTTAATTCTGTTATAGTATTTTTTTCTCATAAAAAATTTAAATTTTAAAAATTAAAATCACTATGATTTTAAACCCATAAACTAAACTATCACTTTAATTTTTAACTGAATACGTATGCGGGGAATTATCAAGTACTACTAATGTGCAATATATTGTACGTATGTCAGCGGATGCAATGGTGTCTACTGGACTTGCTGCCGTAGGATACCAGTATATAAATTTAGGTATATCTTTCCTAAAACTTAACCTCGCCATCATATTTATTTCATTATTATAAGTGATCATTTACAGCCTAGTTATAAAGTATTCATTACTGCCCACTAGAGTACTCAAACTAATAGTCAACATGTGTTCAGATGATTGCTGGGCCGAACTTAACAGAGACTCTAAGGTATGTTGGAAAGTTTTTATGCCCTGTTTATTTCACCGATTCGAGTTTAAAATTTAAATTTTATTACAGTAAAAAATTTTAGATAAAATCACATCTCAATTCAAATTAAAAACTTGAATCAACGACCTAAACAGGCTCTTAATTGTACAACTTGATCCCTCGTTTAGGTGTTTACTTCAAACAGAAATGTACAAGGTTAAATTTAAATAGCATGTTTTTAACGCTAGGTAGGTGTTTAATTCATATTTGAAATTAAAAAAAAAACTCTGGCCCACACAATTTGATTAACTTGATTTAGAGCGTATAGGCCTAGGCCTAAAGTACCTAAGCTCTTCTGTTAGATTTATAAGGGACTACTCAAAGTAAAGGATTTGAACCCGTAATTTTTAGTGTGAATCCTGGAGTCTGCTCTGATTGGTGTTTAAAAGGTTTTATTGTGACATTGTGTGATTCCTGCATCAATTGCTACCAAAGTCAAGTTTGTGCCAATTAAAGATGGATAGTATTTGAGACAAATTATCGAGTCTAATTTTGGATGACGTTCAAGAACTGACTTCGTTCGTTTTACAAATTTAAAATTTTAATTTGAGTTAAAATGTTATATTTTTTTAAAAAAAATTAACTATAATAAAAATTAAATGTGACATTTTTTAAATTAAAAATCAAATAGGTTAAATATAATTACACCTATTCTATAATTGCGTGGCTTCTACGTCATATGCATTCGATTAAAGTCATGTTCTTAAAGGCACTGGCGAAACGCACTTATTTTCCTAATCTTGTAGGCCCCAATCGTGCCATAGTAGACTTTCATTATTTTCCATGGGTGGAATGCAATTTATGCACATTAAATTATATATATTGGATAATGTTTAGCAACTATCATATATGATAAGATCAACTACCACGTTATCACTTTGTGGCCATAATTTAAAGAGTAGAAAATTGGGCCACGACCAACCATTGTGCCTGTCTCCCTCTGACTGGCCATAAAAGGATTCCGGGCATATCTCTTCAACCTCTTGACTTATTTATTTTATTAATTTGAGTTTAACTCAACTTAATTTGAATTACGAACTCATGTTTAGTTTATTTATTTAAATTTTTAATTTAAATTGAGATATAATTTTATATGAGAGTTTTTTACTGTAATAAAAAAATTAGATGTGACTATTTTTGAGAACTTTTTACTGTAACAAAACTCAAATTTTAAACTCGAATCGGTGAAATGAACAGGGTTTATATTTGATAAACACACATTTTGAATTATACTTCTCTTCAAACTCAATTAAAGTGCCCAACTTATAATTTAACCCTCCTCTCCACTTCAATTGTTTAAACTATTTTTAAATAATAAAAATAAGTTCATTCTCTTTGCTATTCTCACCTATCATACATAAGTTTGATTTTATTCGCTATTTAGATTTTAACTTTAACTATACATGTTCCAAACATTAGTTTAAATTACAGGTTAAACTATGCCGTTTAGGTTTTTTTAATTTTAAATAAAAAAAAATTCAAATTAATAAAATTTAAACTTGTGAGCTAAATGAGGCTATTTGAGTTTATTTCTTTCCGTTGACTTAAGTTATTTGGATTGTAAATTCAAAATGAGATGAACTTACCATCGGCTACATGCACCAAGTAAACTATATGATTAATTATAAAAATTCTCTTAAATTATGATCCTTGTAATATTTCACTTCTTAATCTTTAAAACGTAACAATCGTTCTCCACCGAAATATGAAACGTAACCAAAAAAACCCCTCTATTAGGGTTTCTAATGGAAATTAACTTAAGAGTGACTTGTGGTGCATTATTGGAGGGTATTTCAGAAATTAAGATTTTAAACAATAACTTAAGCTCTTAATTGCCTCAAAAGATTTTAAAAGCCTGTATTTTTTTCCTGATGGCACTAAAAGCTTGTATTAGAGAAAACTAAACGGCTAAAATAATTAAATATTTAAAACATTAAAATTCCTTAGAAAAAGAGAGAGAAGAAACTCTCTCTCTAGTCTATCCTTCTCTGTCTACTCTCTCCTATCCGTTAGACATAAATGCTCTTAAGGGATGAAGAAGATTCTGGGGTATTTTTTTTTTTTTTAATTACGGAATAAGAAGAAATAGGTCAATATGAAAAGTTAAGAAGTATATAGGTTAATTTTTAGTTATAGAAATTAATAGGCCATAATTTATCAAGTTATGGTTCATAACCATATAAGTTATGAATAAATTTGTTAAGTTATGATTCATAACCAGATAAGTTATGGACAAACTTGTCAAGTTATGGTTTATAACTAGATAAGTTATGAATAATAACTTGTTAAGTTATAATTCATAACCAGACAAGTTATGGACAAAAACAATAATTTAACCTATTTATTAACTTATATAAATTATTAATTTATTAATTTTAATTCATCTCAAATTTTGATTTATTTTTCTCTTTCTCCCTTTTAATTATTATTCTTAATGCAAATCAGAATTTTGTTAAAAGGAATTAGGTGGGCCGGTGGCCAAAAGACTAATTGTGCACTATTATTTACGACAGCTATTATATATGTGATGTGTCATTTTCGTCAATAAATTTAATAGAAAGGGATTTTTTGGGTAACGTTACATATTTCATAAAGAATAATTATTACGTTTTAAAAATTAGAGAGTAAAACGTTATAAGATCGTAAATCTAAAAAAACTTTTATAATTAATCTTAAACTATATTAATGTTTACCATTGTTTGTTGAATACAATGTTTCCAGCAACACGAAAAAAAAGGAGCCTTTTTCTTTTTTATTCTAACCAAACAAATAATTTATTCACTAATGTTTTATTTATACACTAATGTTTTTTTATACGTGGCACACAGGGAAATTTGGTTCCAAAATCCTCTACTTTCCCATCGGGAATCAAGGCTTTGGCGGATTATGTCCACAGTAAAGGGCTAAAGCTTGGGATTTACTCTGATGCTGGGTAAATATATTTGTTGGTTACATTACATATCTAGAGTACAAATTAAAAAAGAAAAATACTAACGTCACTTTTTTGTTATTTTTTGTTATTTACCGTTTGACATGTTAATTTAACTATCTCATTTTTTATTTAAATAATAATATATCATAATAATAGAGTTCACGTGTCGAGTAGTAAACAAAGAGAGTGAGAAATAAAATGTCAGAACCCAATTTTAAGTATAATGATCACACATGAGAAATACTGTAATTAATTAATATGGATATATTTATAGAGCTAATTACAATACTAATATATTTCCATTTATGTTTTGTGTAGAACTCAAACTTGTAGCAAAACCATGCCTGGCTCACTAGGCCATGAGGAGCAAGATGCAAAAACTTTTGCTTCATGGGTATATATGCATTCCATTTCTTTCTTTCTTTCTTTCTTTTTTCCCCCCTGCTAAATATGCATTCCATTACTTATTAATCATGAGGAGTACCTAATCCAAATATTACAGTTTATTAATTATTATTCATTTACTTGCATCCCCTATGATTACTTTAGTTAATAATGCCTAATGTTTTTTACGTTAGGGAATTGACTACCTGAAGTATGACAATTGTGAAAATACTGGTACTAGTCCAAAGGAAAGGTATTTGTGAATGAATTTTTTTATTTGGAGTTCCAATATTTTTGGTAATTACCATGCATGATTCCTCATTTTTACTTAATCAGCATTTTCTCCTTTTTTTTTTTTTTTGTTTTGTTAATTTGTCTTTCAGTTTTACGCGCTAACTAATAAATATATATATATATATATATATATATAATACATATACATATATGAGTTAACATTTCGTGAACTGTTGAGGTTTATTTATTACGTTAATTGGCTTATTACACTGATACCTGTTGTATTTCTCTAAACTAATAGTGACACCTCCTTCATCGAAACTAATCACATCAGTATCTCTCAATTTTTTATAAAAATTACATGAACACCCCCTCCGTTAGTTGACCGTGAGTTGACTATCAATCTTGACGGTTAAATTTTTATAAAATTTACAAAAATGCCCCTCTATTTATGAGAAAATGTTTTTAAGTTGTACATATTATTAAAAAAGACATTTATACCCTTATTTAGCATCAAAAAATGAGTTTAGTTAATTTTTACACATTTATAATTATAATTTTCACTCTAATAAAAACAAACATTTTTTCAAAAATTTTTTTTTCTAAAAATCCTTTGTTTTAGTAATGTTCTCCCTCCACTAAACTAGCGTATTAAATTAAAAACCATTTGATATTTGGTGTAGGACCAACTATATTCTAATGAAAATAAATTAAATTTGACAATTTTATCCTAATAATGAAACAAAAATGGTTTAAATTAAACTTAAAACATTAATGACAAAAAAAAAGTAAACGCATTAACTTTTTATAACATATTTTATGTTAACTCTTGAAAAATATATTACAACACATACTAATACAATATTTTATTAAAAAAATCAAATAAAAAAGAAAGCAAGCAAATTTAACACATGAGTAGTTTTGACATTTCTCACCAAAATTTAAGAGTTTCAAATAGAGGGTGTTGCTGTTATTAAATTCGGTCAAAGGGGTGTTACTGTAATTTTAATAAAACATGAGGAGTGTCACTGTAATAAGCCCTACGTTAATTTCAACAATTAGGTTTGAAGTTTTAACAAATAATTTAAATAAAAAATATAAAGTTGAAAATAAGATTGTCTGGAAATCGACTCATGTCAAGTTTTATGAAAGTTAAATTTAACTGGATCAAAGATTTTATCGAAGAGGTTATATATGCATATTAAATATAATAAATGAGTTTTTAATGATTACGTTTAAATTATGGTTACTTCACATTATAAGAATCTAATTTTATTATTCATCATTAATTTTTGTGGTCAATTATTCAATTTATTACAATTAATCGATCAATATCTTATGATTAAAATAATAATATTTATTGATAGATAAATATTTAAGAAACTATTAAAACCACACCCCAATATAATATATGGTATACGGGGAATTACTTCATTTTCATTTTTCTCTTTTGTTTGTTTGTTTTTTTTTGTAATAAAAAATGAAAAATTTATGCTAACTGTGTTTATTAGTACTTTATTTTCTCTTTGTTTATTCGTACTTTATTTTCCTCTTTTAAGTTTATGCTAATCGAGTTTGATTTTCGTATAAACTTATTGCCACAAAAAAAAAAAAAAAAAAAAAAAAACGTTTATAGGTACCCAGTAATGAGTAAAGCTTTGTTGAATTCTGGAAGGCCCATCTATTTTTCCTTATGCGAATGGTGAGTCAAATTTCCATTGTAATGGTTGATATATATGGGTAATAATATATAGGCTTTATTTTTTGTTTTTTTTTATATATTTTTTTTCGCTGTAAGTCTGCTGGCTAATTACAAGATTACCATTTCTGAGTAATTGATCATATTTTGTTTCTTACTGCTGAAAGGGGGCAGGAGGACCCGGCGACTTGGGCTCCCAAAATTGGGAATAGTTGGAGAACAACAGCGGATATTGTTGACAACTGGGAAAAGTAATAAGAATATCTAACCTACAAATTATATTAGTTTTGTTTTAAAAATAATATTTTAATATATATATATTTATGTATGGATGAGTTTTTAATTATTTATAAAATATAAGGTTTGTTTGTTTAGGTCTTAAACTCAAGAAAACTAAACTCAAGTTGGAAAGTGAGCCCAAGCTAGTGTTCATCAAGTACACACTTAAGTGAAGACTAAAGTAAAAACTTGAATTCTGTCCCATTTTTTGAGTTAGGCCTCACCTTTTGATTCATCTTTATTTAAGTTCGGTCATAATTTTAAAAAATTAATAAAATATTTTTTCTTTCCTACTGTCTATTTAAAATGATGAATAATCTCATCCATATAGTCTATTAAAATTTTTCCTCGTCATTGAACTTCTATAAAAATACTATCTAAATACAAACTCAATTTTTACCCACCCAAAACACAAACTCAAATAAATTCTCAACACAAACCATAACTCAAATGTACAAAACTAAACACAAACTCAAGTTATAACTTTAACTCAAGTTATAACTCAAACTCAATCAAGATCTACACTCAAATCACCCTAGCTCAAAAATTCAACCGAACAAGCCCATAGAAATTTGATAATGTAACGTGCTAAGAATTAAATTTCATTAATTCTCATAAATTTTTTTGTCAACTATTCAATTTATTACAATCATCGGATCAATATTTAACCGTTAAAATAATGATATGCATTAATCCAATATTAATATTGGAGTAACTATTTAATCACACCCGTATATTTATATATTTATTTACCTAAACATTTTCCAGGAAAATTTTTCCTGTAACTCTCATGCATATCAAAATTTAGATCGAGAAGAAAAAGAATTTGTAAAATGTAGAATTATATTAGTAATGAAAATTGAGATGCCAAGGAATAGAACGTAAACATTTTAAAAATATACTGACTATAATTATAATTTAAAAAAAAAAAATTTAAGTGAAGAGACTTAAAGAGTAACATTCTTAAATTTTCAGAATATTATGTTCTTTTTGTTTATACGCAATGAAAGAAATAGTTTATAAAAATTGATGTGCATGTCTGTTGCAATCTCTATTTTGGAAAAAACTTTTTTAACATTCATTAATCAATCTGGCTTGTGTGGCATATAAAAATTAAAAACCGGTTGCAGTTCACACTTCAGTCTCTTGGACCGGGTTACATGGGCCAGTCCGAGGCCTACTGTTGGTATGTGTTTGGTCTTCAATTTTTTAGACTTAGGGTTGAGTTCACATTCTCTCTCTTTTATGACTGGACTTATATTTTTAAAGATCTTTTTAAAGGATAATTTTGAAAAATATCTTTTAAAAGTACATGAATTATGATTTTTATCTTTTACTTTTGATTCATAATTTTTTTAGTCAAATAATTACACTAATAAAAAAGTATTTATTAAGAGTAAAAAGTAAAGGTTCAGATTACTCTCAAAGGTAAATTCTCTATTTTTTTCTTTTTTTAAAAAATACCTTATAAAATTTCGGGTCAGATTGGGCCCACCCTAAACATTTTGAACTTAGGGCTTAGCTACGCCGACCTTCTCTCTTTTAAGGCCGGGACAGACAAGCCGAAAATTTCCTTTTAGGCCGCCGGGCCCGGACTTGACGGGCCAAACTTACACCTCTACTTCATCTCAAGCCTCACAGAGGAAACGGAAAAAGAAGAAGCTCACATCTCAATAAATAAATAAAGATTAGGCGCTTCTAGACTTATCCATTTTCAAAAACTTAGATTTAGAATATTTTTTAGGGATAATTTGAATTTGGTGTCCTATGTTATAGTAAAATCATCTCTTAATATCTTGTATTTTTTATAATTTTAAATCCGTACCTCTTATTTTTTAAAATGTTGGTTTTTGATATTTTGTGGTAGGAGTGTTCATTGAACCCACCAGTTCGTTTAATCCGCTTAGTCCAATCTAATCTTTTTATTGGTAATGGATTGGATTTTTCAATTCAAAGGTTATAGAAATTAGATTATAGATGGAGCATTTTTCAATCCACATAATTCACCAATCCAAATTATATATATTATAGATATTTATATATATTTTTTAATAATATGTATAATATATCTATTGTTTTTTAATTGTATGATATACATATATATGTGTGTTTTAATAGATACGCAATGTTGATGAACGATTAAGACTTTACTTTGAGTTTTATTGAAGTTTGTTTGTTAAAAGGGATAAATGTGACATTTCATGACCTAAAAAAGGACCTCAGTGTCACAAGCTACATAATTTTGCCCCATTCTAACTCCTGGAGGTTCGTGAAGACTCTAGAATTCTCTAGACATTGCCATGTTATGGTAGTGAAGACGGCGCTAAGAGGATAGCAGGAGAGGTACGTGCACCATCGATACCTTTGATGCCTTTAAGAATGAACCTAAAAGACAATTATACCTAGAGAATGCCAAGGAGGAGGCACGTGGCCGCCTACGAAGACTTAAGCAACCAGGTAGCATTAGGAACTACATGGAAGACTTCACAAGCCTCGTGTGGGATATCCCCGACATGTTTGATAAGAACTCTCGTTTCTTCTTTATGGAAGGGTTGCAAGCATGGCAAAGACACAGCTTATGCACCATGGGGTGCAAGATCTTGCTACAGCCATTGCGATAGCCGAAAACCTAATTGACTACTCAAGCCAAAAGGAGTCATCGAGGTCCAAAGAGAAGAAAGGTGACACAAACAAAGCTAGAGGAGATCACAGCAAAAACCAACACAAGAAAGGAGGTAAAGACCATGCCCCATCCAAGTACAAGGATAAAGGGAAGCATAAGGAAGGGAGAGACAACTCCAAGCCTAGAAACAACTGCTTCTTATGTGATGGGTCTCATTGGATTCGGGATTGTCTCAAGAGGAAGGTTCTCAATGTTATGACTACAACATTCGAGGAACAAGTGTCGGAAGGCAACAAGGATAGTTCCCAAGTTGGCTCCATGCAACTCCTTAACGTATTCAAAGCACTTCAAAGACTCAAGCCTAAGGATTGCTATTTGTGGATGTCAACATTAATGGGAAGGAGGCCTTTGCTTCTCATAACTTTTTGTGCGTTTGGTTGGTAGATTCGTGATTCGGATCATAGTTCGTGGCTCGTTACAGTATTTTCTCTCACAGAAAACACACATAAATCGAGAATAATTCTAACTCATGATTCTGAATTTATGAACCAAACGTCTACTTAATTTTCACTAAGGAAGCCTAAAAGAAGAGCCTTAAGGTAGTTGGTGGAGGGGGTTCCATCAAAGCCATCAACTTGACGGTCAAGCCTGTCCAAGGCATGGCACACGGGGTAAAGACCAACGTTAGTGCATGGGTGGGTTACTTGGATTTGTTTGTGGTTGTTCCCATAAATGACTTCAAAATTGTCCTTGGTATGGAATTTCTCGGTCAAGTGGTGAAAAGTAAGCAAGGCCGTGACATCAAGATATCAAAAATTAAAATTTTAAAATGTCGAGGCACCAATTTAAAATGTCAAAAACACGAGGTGTTAAGAAATGATTTCACTGTAACACATGCTACCAAATTGAAATTATTCCTATTTTTAATAGGATTTTAAGTTGAAATCTGGTCGACTGTACAATTGTAGTCTAATAGTTAATATATGTCAATAGACGGCCGAAAATGTCTTTGATTTTTGCACTAATGCATCTAATCTTTCGATTAGTCTTCAACTGTTTGACTTTGATATTGGGCTGAGTCTCTTTCGATGTAGAAATATTCATTTATATTTATTTCATCTTTTTGATAGGGATATTTAATTCTAATGCGCATGCTTAATATTTTCATGTTTTTCCTTACATAATATCATAAATAATTTGTGGACTATAATATTCCAAAGGATAATTTAAACAATAATTACAATAATTAGAGTATCTAAATAAGCATTAGTATGTAATGTTTTAGTTTTTTACTTCTATCATATATATTATCAATTTAAAATGTTATCAAGTTTCTTTACTGAAATACATTTCTAAATCCGTCACTGATCATATATTCATTATTGCATTATTAATTTAGTTTTGTTAATCTTAAATGACTTTCTAATTTAATCTAAATACTCCTCGAATAATTTTTAATTAAAGAAAAGACAAGAGAGAGAGAGAGATTCTTATTTTTATTTTGTTGTACAAAAATCTTAAGACGAGTATTTGGGCAGTATAGTATGACGTCTCTTGCGGATGAAAACGACAAATGGGCATCTTATGCTGCACCTGGAGGATGGAATGGTAATTTAATTATAATCCTTTATACTATAATTCTATCACTATGCCTTCGTCATAAGAATATTTTATTTTAGCTTTCCGTAACGGCACTGTTATGCCTGAAATTTCTTTGATTTATCTTTTCTATAACTAGTGTTTTAAGGTTATTTAGAGAGGATAAACAGCCTTTTTTTTATTACTATAAATATAAATACATACCATCAGTTTATAGTTTATAATATTTAGTATGAGGATTCGTATTATGGTTTGAATTATGATTCTTGACTCGTTATAATATTTTTTCTCATAAAAAATACACGTAAACTGAGAAAGATTTTAATTCATAGTTCTAAATCTGTGTAGTTTGACTCAATCAACGCTCATTTTTTTTTTAATATTTAATAGTACGTGCAATATCCTCAAGACCATGAGTATAATTTAACAATTAGATTAACTTCACCGCTCAAGAGGAGAAAGAAAAAAAATCAATGGTGGCGAAGAATGTAGGAATAACGAGATCATCGAAGATCTCTGTGTTCCGACGACGGGAGGGTGTGGCAACGACGACAGTCGGAGTTTAGGGGGTTGGCGTGAGGTGGGCGAAGTGGAAAGGGTGTAGTGTGGGGATAAGAATTAGGGTTTTTTTTTTTTTTTTGGATAATTCTATGACAGGATATGGCTTATGAAAAAAATATCTTACCCCTATGAAGCAATTTTCAAGCACTAGACCTATATGAGGATTTTTCAATATTGCACATTTTTTAAAATTTAAAAATTTGTTTTCAGAAATACAAATATTTTGTAGAGTTTTTATTGCAACTCCATTTAAAAACTTAAATTAATTATAAGTTTATAACTATTTTCTTATTTAACAAAAATTCTTTCTTATACTTTCTTCATTGTGCGCTCATTAATGAAAAAAATTTCTAACTTTGCTATTTGGAATTGAATAATTGTTGACTTTCCAACAGTTGGAAGCGACAAAATAATGTTTTGTGGTCGGTTAGTGTTAGTGGTAGTAAAGGATAAATTTATCCCAAGAGTCCTTCAAGGTTTTTTGAAAATATTACAAGCAATGTAATTTCTTATTATTAATTGATGATGCATAATTTTTTTTTCAGATTAAAAGAGTAGCGGTTGATCTACCTCACAGCTGGATAGATAAATATTTAGATTTTTGTGATTATTTTTTAATAGGAGTTACTGAATATTCAACAAAAAAAGATTTACATAAGAAAAAAAAATAATTGAAAAAAATAATTAAAAAACTAAGACAATAGAATTAAAACTTAAGATTAAGAGTAAAAATTAGGATAATAGAATTAAAAAAAAATTAAAAGCAAGATTTAGTCAAAATTACTTGTGTACATGAATTGAAAAAAAAAAAGAAAAAAGGAATTGATGGTTCACTAAGATCATACAAAAATAACAACGTTGACTTTCAAAATTTTCCAATATTTTAGGATAATCAACTCCCAACTGTTAGGTTTTTTTTTTTTTTTTTTTTTTTTTAATAATCAACTCCAACTGTTTTGAAAATTTGATTTTAGTTAAATACTCCATAGATTATTGTCGTTAACATTAATGCATCGCTTCTTTTTTGTAGTTTAAACAATTTTCTCACAAAACTAATATTTTTACTAATCTCAGCAGTTTTAAAAACTTGGGAGTGAATTCCCGCATTATAAAACTTTATCATTATCCCCAACAGCAAAAAATTATCTTTATTTTATGGTTTTTAAGGTCCTATTTATTTCACCGATTTGAGTTTAGAATTTGAGTTTTGCTACAGTAAAAAACTCCCAGAAACAGTCACATCTAACTTTTTTACTACAGTAAAAAACTCTTACATAAAATCACATTTCAACTCGAATTAAAAACTCGAATTGGTGAATTAAATAGGCCTCGAATTGCTTGAAGTCAGAAATGTAATGCTTAAATTATATCCCCCAATTAATTGTTAGTGGTTGTTAACGCAGATCCTGATATGCTTGAAGTCGGAAACGGAGGAATGACGACAGAGGAGTATCGTGCACATTTTAGCATTTGGGCATTATCTAAGGTATTTATAACATTAATAAGTAATATTGCAGCATTACTAAGAAAACTAGCTAGGTTCATATCTTCTAGACAAATTTTATAATTTTATGTTGTTGTAATAAACAAAATTATATCAATTAGAGACTGGAGAGCAAACTAAAAGAGTAACAGTACTGTAAAATCTCATCTTTCATCATCTAAAAATGCTCATCTATTAATAGCGTTTCATTTCTTTTTTACGAGTTTCGGGTTAGGTGGGTCCAATCTGAAATTGACCCGTGTTTTTCGTGTTAATTTCATGTCGACCTAATTCTGATCTGAACCTCTTTTTTATCAACCCTAACCCAAAAAATTCGTATCGTTTTCGAATCGTGTTGTCGTGTTGTGATCTATATTGCCGGTCCTAACATAACTTATACGTAGGCTCCTTTGTTGATTGGATGTGATATTCGAACAATGGATAATATAACTTTCAGTTTGCTTACCAACGAGGATGTTATCGCTGTTAATCAAGGTACGGGCAACATTTGTATGTGAGTGTGCGCGCGTATCCGTTCTTTTTGTTTTGTTTTGTTTTTTTATTTTCTTTTGAATTATAATGAGGATATGATTAATTTCTTATGGGCAGACAAACTTGGAGTACAAGGGAAAAAGGTTAAAAAAGATGGCGACTTGGAGGTCAGTTTTCTTATTACCGACATTTATCTATACTTCATTGTCGTTGTTATTTCTCCTAATTAGTTTCATTTTATCACTAATAACATGCCAAAATCCCTGAGAGACCAATGATTTAATCATCAACATTAACACCAAACTCAGTTTGATCTTCTGACATAAGAAATCGATTGTGTGATTTTAGATGTCTTTCTTTAAGAAATTCCTGAGGGATTAGAGGCTTGTTCTTTTGGGTGAAAAACTCAAAAAAAGGCAACTCGAGTTACAACTTTATTCGAATTCATGTTTTTTTAAGTTTAAACTCGAGTTCAAACTCAAGTTTATGACTAAAACTCGAATTCAAGTTTCCTTTTCAACTCGAGTTTAGAAACTTGAACTCAAATTAATGAATAATATTTTTTCTATTTTTAAAAATACTATAACTTTTTCATTTTAATTCTGATTGAGATGATTTTTTTCTATGCGTTGACAACGAAAAGACGAATAAAATCTGACCCATATACCCTATTAAAAAATTTTATCAGCATTGAGTTTTTATTAAAATACTATCTAAATACAAATTTAAGTTTTGACTCACTCAAACATAAATTCAAAAAGATTCTTATCTCAAACCAAAACTCAAATGTACACAATCAACACAAACTCAAGTTATAAGTTCAACTCATGTTATAACTCAAATTCAACTTAGTATACTAAAATTAAACTCTAAAATAACAAGCCGTAGGTTTTAGGCATGTTTCAAGAGTATTTGTTGTATGTAGTAATTAATGGTTCGATGAACTAATATAGATAGTTTGTTTTCTCAACGAAAAAAAATAAAAATAAAATCTCGCACTAGCTAGTTCTCTATTTAAACTTGATTAAGCTACGGTACAAGTAGTAAAGTAATCTGCACATCTGCACCATGTCATATAAATAATGTATTGGTTGCACATGCAAAATATAAAAATTTATAGTTACCTCAAAAAAGAAAAGAAAAAAAAAAAGAAAAGACTAAAAAAAAAAAAACCCCCACTTTGGAGTGACAATATGATATAGAATTATCCTTTTAAGTAAATGGACACTAGAGAGTAGCTTAGGGCCAGTTTAGTTTGTTGATTCGAGTTTTTAATTTGAGTTAAGATATGATTTTATATGAAAGTTTTTTATTATAATAAAAAAATTAAATGTGACTATTTTAAGAATTTTTTACTATAATAAAATTTGAATTGTAAACTTAAATCGGTAAAATAAACGAGTTTTATATAATTAATCAAGATGATAAGAAATTGTAAAAGAAAAATGCAGGTTTGGGCTGGCCCACTCAGTAACAACAGGAAGGCTGTAGTGCTGTGGAACAGAAGTCCTTCAACTGCTACAGTCACAGCTTATTGGTCAGACATAGGCCTTAACCGAACTAATGTGATCAATGCCCACGATCTATGGACGGTGAGAAATAACAACCATACAATTATGTATTATACTTTTAATTATGAACTAAGTTAAAAAAAAAAAAAAAAAAACCTTAACAATTATCTGAATTTTATATACGCAGAATTCGACTCAATCGGCAGTAAAGAAGAAACTCTCGGCCAAAATAGAGTCCCATGCTTGTAAGATGTACGTCCTAACTCTTCAGTAGTCAGCACAAATCAAGGAAGGAGCTTCTTTGTCATTGCACGACTGAATATTTGATATTATATATATATATATATTATATTTGCAATAAAACAAACGATTAAATGCCGTGTTAAGTTGGATATATAGATTTTTTTTGGTCCTGATCAAATATTACATGATGATGAATCATATTAAAATGTTAAATGCCGTGTTATGCATAATGAATGGCGTATTTCAATATAATTTTAAAAATAGGCTATCCACAATATATCATTAAGTTTGAAAACTCTTGTTAATTTTACGTTTGTAATCCTTAATATGTATCTCAATTATCACACATCAAATTAAGAGCCCATTTAGTTTGCCGATTCGAATTTTTAATTTGAGTTGAGATGTGATTTTATGTGAGAGCTTTTTACTGTAGTAAAAAAGTTATGTGATTGTTTGTGAGAGCTTTTTATTGTAGCAAAACTCAAATTCTAAACTCGAATAAGCGAAATAAACAGGGCCTTAGAAAATTTAATAAAGATCTCAGATTCTGTTTAGATAGACGTTAGATCAAAAATTTAATGGTGGAGACGATGCACGGTGCAATCATATGCGGATTGTCCGAACTCATTAGGAACTCTAGAGCGTCCAATCAAGCATCAATTTGTAATGCGGGATAAAATACAGTTTTGATTCTTGAGTCTTGGGATTTGTTTCCTAAATTATGTGGTGATTCTAATCGTTTTATGATTGATATTATTTTGAGAAAGATTGGCTAGTTGATTGTGTTTGAGAATAGATGTGCAGTTGGCAAGTTTCTTATGAAAGTTTTTCTAAAAGATCTGGAAACTTATTTTAGTTTCTATTTTTAAAAGTCAACTATTGATCTAAAAATAGTAAATTGATTTGATTGATATTTAATGGAGATTTCGTAGCTGGATGATTTTCCTATGTCTCCTAAGAACGTGTCCAGGTTCATATATGAGTTTTGGGAAGGTTTCAAATTTAAAGCAGATTGATTCATACTGGTTTGGAAAAAACCGACCATGACAGTTATGTTACAGTTATTGTTCCAACAAGGATCTGCAACCGATTTGATTCAGTGAATTATTTTGAAGAGGTCGTCAAGCTGTTAACTTTCTGCTTATTTATTCAAAGAGTCTCTCAGTTTATTGTACACCTTTTGATTAGTTTTGTTGGGTTGTGTGAGAGGTGAGCACTTGTATTCAAGAGAGATGATTTGAGTGTTTTTGAGAGAAAAACTTAGTTAGAGGGATTCCAATGTTAAAAAGTCTAGGGAATCTCGCTGTTCAAGTCCATTGGAAAATTACAAGTTCATAGGCGTCTTCTTAGAGAAGGAGTCTCGGGTATATTAAGTCCAATTGAATTGTAAAAGAGTTCTTAGTGGATTGTTCATTATCTAGACGTAGCCCTGCAGAGTAAGTTGTTACCGAACCGCGATACTATTTCTTTCGTGTTCTTTATTTTATGTTTTTGCATTATTTATATTATCTTATAAAGTATTAAAAGACTCAAACTGGTATCAGCGTTAAGATTTGATGCTTTTAAGAATATGTTGTTTAATCCATCATGCGATGTACGAGGGAAATTAGGAGGGGAAATAGAGCCAGGATCCAGCGCTTTAATTTGTAGTTGGAATGATTAACAACAACATAAAACCGAACACCTTGACGATAATTTTCTTCCAGTGCATATATAGCTCTATTTTCTATTTGGAAAATTTTGAGTTATAGTGGAAATGAGTACAAGAGCAACATTTATAAAACTTAACAATTTAAGATTAACTTAGTTTGTTACTTCCGAAGCAATTAAATTTAATCATTTGATAACTACAAAGTTCTAAAATAGTATTATTTTCTTCATTAAAAAAAAAATAGTATTATTTTCTGAATATATTAAAAGTTCGTTTGGTTTATGGATTAGAACCATGTGATTAGAATCATTTTCAATTTATGTGTATTTTTTATGAGAAAAAATACTGTAGCGAACCATAAATCATAATTCGAATCAAAGAACGAATCTCTCTACTAAACATCACATAAATTTTTGTCTCTCAACCCTCTTTATAAACCAAATAACTTTTTTTCTAAAACAGTACAGTTTTTTTTTTTTTTTTTTTTTTTTTTTTTTTCACTTACGCAGAGTTCCATAATTACGGGGCAATATCATATTTCGCTTGGTAAAGTGTGTCAATTACAGTAGACAAATCTTGTATCCTTCCCTGGAATTTTATCACCCTATTTTATTTTTATTTTAATAGCCGCTAAGTCTTGTGTTTGTTTGATTAGTGAGGAAAATAGTTTGATGTGGGCGTCACGTGAGGAGTTAAGAGAGACATTCATAACATTTAGCATCACGCTATTTTGTATATAGGAAATAGTAGAAAATATATTAATATAAAACATTTAAGAAAGTATATAGGACAATTTTTAGTCGTAAAAATTAATAGGCCAGATAAATTATGAGTAAACTTATTAAGTTATAATTCATAATCAGATAAATTATAAACAAACTTGTCAAGTTGACAAATTTGTCAAGTTATGGTTTATAACCATACAAGTTATGGACGAAAACAGTAATTTAATCTATTTATTAACTTATGTAAACTATTAATCTATTAATTTTAATTCATCTCATGATCTATTTTCCTCATTCTCCCTTTGCATAATTGATAAAAAGTTGCAACAAATTTAAACCTTTTAGGCCTTTGGGCTAGCTACTGAGTTGCGTAAATTCTCTTCATGTTTATTTTTAAATACAGTTGTTGAAAAAAAAAAAAAAAACAAATTTATTAAGATCTCATTTAGAGGAACTAAAAAATTTATAATAGGTCAAAAAGAATAAGAATGAAAAAGAGGAAGATAAAAAGAGAAAAATGTATAATAAAGCAAAAAAGATGGAAATGTAAAAATTAGGATAGATAAGAAAAATAAAGAAGAGAGAAAAAAGGCCGAAAAAGTTTTTTTTTTTTTTTTTCAAAGAAAAAAAAAGAAGGAAAGAAAGAAGCAAAACGCAAAAAAAAAAAAAAGGTGGAAATTAAAAAAAAAAGAAAAAAAAAGAAAAAAAAGAATCACCAAAATGGGAGCGGCGAAACACCCGAAAAAAACCCATCTTAGTAGAAGCTGATGTGCGATTCATACATTTTGTGCGATTCATAATGTTTTGAAGCTGATGTGTTAAAATGGTATAAGGTGCAAAATTTTGATATTAGAACTGACTACATTTTTAAAAGTTAAGAGCATCTGTAATGTAATATAATACGATAAATTTACCGTATTTTGTACGTTGTGATAAATGTGTCATCGAATATAATATATAATAAATTTAACATCTGATTGCTATAATTGATATATATATATATATATTAAAGAGAAACTGGAATTTAATTACTAAGTACTAAATCATTAAGTACAAAAGAGCCAATAAAACTTGGTGAAACACCTATCCAAATAAAATCATTAGAATGAATAGAAGTATAATTAGTTACATAGTGGCGTAAAGAAGGAGATCTTGTCAAGCGCACTAAATCTATTATGGATGTTCTTACAGGAAAGGGTATACTAGGGCATGTGGTTGTCACATTGGGAAGAGGGGCTCTAAGCGATCACATGTTTCGAAGTGAAAGCCCCTTAGATTATTGAACATAAATTTGCGTGTTGGAGAATTTAAGTGTAGAGGGTGAAAATAATGTAGAAAATAAGAGAGAGTTTGAGGTGTATAGAAATACTTTCCTTTAAGGTTTTATTTGTCCTCACTTCTCAAAGTTTACTACTGAGTTTTAATGGTAAATTTCCCCTAAGATACAACAAACTCTTGAACACAATATTTAGCAATAATATTGAGTTCTAGAACATTCAATTAAGTCTGTAAATTTTTTTGGAGAATTAATAAAGACAGAAGTCTTGTTTCATGAATGAATGCATTATCTTTACACATTACAACCATTCACATAAAGGTACCTTAATTTTCACTGTAAATGTATCTTTTTATGGATTAATACACTTATTATAATAGTTATATATATTGTTAATTGGTATTCAGATATGTATGAAAATATGTCACCAATAGATGTAATGGTTCGAAACGTTTTACAAGAGCATATGATCGATGCCAGTTATGTTGTCGATGATGACGACCAGTCAATGGCATTTTTCCATTAGTTGGAGTAGGAAGGGTGAAAATAGGAAAATAGAAGGGCCCCTTGTAGAGAAATATTGTAGCAAACTGGAAAATATTTGTAGATAAAATAGCTTCAAACATGTCTTCCATATTGAAGCTTTAGGGGCTTCAAGCCTTAGGGGCTCTCAAAGAGCATTAACAACACTGAGCGCATCCGACGCAACAACGTAATTGTGAAAACCACTTTAATTTCCACAACAAATGGCATCCCTGTATGAACTGCTAAACATTTAGCTATGTAAGGACTAAACTTCTTAAGAAGACGAACTGCCGCCGCATGGTGCTATCCATCTCACACAAGGACGAGGAAGGTTGGGGCCAACCCTTGGCCAACCCTCTCAAGAGAGCAAGTAACATCTCCTTATTGTCCTTAAAAAATAAACGTGTTCCAAACTAACCAGATGATCCACATGATTGCATAGAAAACATCAATATGTTCAGACTCTGTTTATTTCATCGATTCGAGTTTACAATTTGAGTTTTGTTACAGAAAAAAGCTCTCAGAAACAATCACATCTAACTTTTTTACTACAGTAAAAAACTCTCACATAAAGTACATCTCAACTCGAATTAAAAATTCAAATCAGTGAACTAAACGGGCTCTCAATCTTTCCTTTCTTAGCAATAAAATCACATAGAAAGCTTAAGTGAAGCCCATAATGAAGAGGCCAACTAGACTTCCTTAGCTCGTTGGCAACTCCACAGAGCATGAAAGACATCTTCGACAGCTTCATGGCATGCACACTGGACATATTTTCCACACCTCAACGCCACAATGACTCAAATTTTTGTTGATAGGGATCGTACCATTGCATGCACACCATGCATGTATCTTTATTTTACTCGGAATTTTGGCGTTCCATAACTACTTTCACCAGTGAGAACACCCATCGGATCCCCTCCTGACGAGCTTTCCATTTTGCGCTTGTCCATCTTAACATGACACCCCACTTCACTATACCCTTCCTTCTCACTATAATGCCATGCTAAGTAATCATTGCAACGACATTTTATGAGAAATATACATTTAGTTTTAACATTTGTATCGGAGATGATTTAACATAGATAGTATAATTATGTGTCTATCATATGATAGCTTAAACCTTAAAAAATAACATAGAGTTGAAACGTTCTAATTTTAGGGTTATGATAGGAAATGGAGAGAACATATTGTACTTCGTGTAATTATTTAGATTATTTTTATAAATGGCCTCGAATTATGTATTTTATTTCAAAATGTCATCGACTTTACGAAATAGGTCAAATTTTTTCCTAATTTATAGAAAATAAGTCAAACAACTCCCTCTGTTAAGTTCCGTGTATCAAATGGATAGAAACTGCATATGTGGCATTAAAAAATCAATTAATTAATAGAGTAAGTAGAAACATGTAGGATAGGTCAATTAATTAAATCATTGAACTCTAATTTCATGTAAAAATGATTAAATCTTAAAAATAGGATAAATTTTATTTTGCCACAACCCCCCCCCAAATTTTGGTCTCTTTGTTACTTTGGCTCCCGAACTTTGAAAATTAGTCTGCATACCCTACAAACTTTTAAACGTTATTAACTCTGTCCCTTTCTCTTAATTTTATTAACAGATTTGATGACGTGTTAATTATTAGAGGATAGTTTAATGGATCATTTTCATAGATTCCCCTGAAGTATCTATCTTATTTAAAATTGCCCTCTGATAACATTTGTATCGGAGATGATTTAACATAGATAGTATAATTATGTGTCTATCATATGATAGCTTAAACCTTAAAAAATAACATAGAGTTGAAACGTTCTAATTTTAGGGTTATGATAGGAAATGGAGAGAACATATTGTACTTCGTGTAATTATTTAGATTATTTTTATAAATGGCCTCGAATTATGTATTTTATTTCAAAATGTCATCGACTTTACGAAATAGGTCAAATTTTTTCCTAATTTATAGAAAATAAGTCAAACAACTCCCTCTGTTAAGTTCCGTGTATCAAATGGATAGAAACTGCATATGTGGCATTAAAAAATCAATTAATTAATAGAGTAAGTAGAAACATGTAGGATAGGTCAATTAATTAAATCATTGAACTCTAATTTCATGTAAAAATGATTAAATCTTAAAAATAGGATAAATTTTATTTTGCCACAACCCCCCCCCAAATTTTGGTCTCTTTGTTACTTTGGCTCCCGAACTTTGAAAATTAGTCTGCATACCCTACAAACTTTTAAACGTTATTAACTCTGTCCCTTTCTCTTAATTTTATTAACAGATTTGATGACGTGTTAATTATTAGAGGATAGTTTAATGGATCATTTTCATAGATTCCCCTGAAGTATCTATCTTATTTAAAATTGCCCTCTGATATATGAAAACATATCAAAATACCCCTTAATCTATTGAAAACATAATAAAATAACAAATTTGTTGATGCCATTAAAAAATTAATTAGACATATTAAATTCTAATTAAATCAATGAAAGTGATTAAATATTAAAATAAAAAAATAAATATAAAAAATACTATACTTTAAAATAATTCAAAAATTAAACAAACCAATAACTTTTTTTTTTCAAAAGTAAAACAAATGAAAAGAGGATTTTTTTTTTTTTTTTTTTTTTTTTGGAGAAACCTACTCCAAAATGAAAAGTAAAAAATATTTGATTTATTTAATTTTGATTTTTTAAATTAGTTTTTATATTTATTTTTTTTATTTTTAATATTTAATCACTTTTCTTGATTTAATAAGAAACTAATATATTTAATTAATTTTCAATAGCATGCCATGTCAATAAAACTATTATTTTATGATAGGATTAATTACGAAATTTCTTTCGAACTATGACTCTTATAACACTTTGGCCCTCGAACTTTGATTTATAACACTCGTTTTTTCGATCCTTATTCTGTTAATAAATTTTTCCCTTCTGTTAGTTTAACAAACAGAAATTACACGTGTCGCGCATTAAAGTGTAATGGTTAAGGTATTAACTACATAATTACTAAGTTACCCACCAATTTTTAGTTTACATTTAATATACTAAAAATAAAAGGTAAAATAATATGGTCATCTACTCATCTTCTTCCCCAAATTCTCCACCTCCCAAACCTCCACCTCTCACCGGTCGGAGTCGGTTGCTCACGCTGGCTCATACTTAAACAGAAACACAATGCAGCCTTTCTTCTATATGGGTACTAAAAAAGGGAAAAAAAAAACCACCAAGTTTGTTCCCAAATGATTACTAGTAATAGATATAGCAGAAAAATAAATTTAAATTTTTCAATATGTTCAGAACAAAAATGACTCTAAAACCACTTCATTAACTTGTACCCCACAACAAATCGGGAAATTTCAAACCAAAAAAATTATTTTCTCTTAGATCAACCCTTTTAATTTCCATACCCGAAAAACAAAAATCCCAACTGTTATTGAACACTTATTTTCTCCCTTCCCTTTAAAATTTAGGGTCCATTTGGTATGAGGGTTCAAATCAGGATAATTTGAATCATTGGGTTTTAACTAGGTGAGTTTTAAATTGTAAGGTTTGAACTTGAGGTTCAAACCATGAATCTTTGGGTTTGAACATAGTTTAAACTTGGGGTTCAAACCAACCAAAATCAAAGAGAGTGCTGGTTTCATTCTTTAGGGTATATAAGAGTTAAAACATTACATTAGGATTCAAATCTTAAATTTTTTTTTTCTTTTTAAACCAAAACATTGTTTTCATTGGGTTGCATTCAAATCACTTTTTACTTTTTACAAATAAATATTGATTTAAACCAAAACGATGATTCAAACCGTGAGAATTCTCATACCAAAGGGACCATTATTAACCCGTCTAGAAAAGATTCCAAAGTTCAACAATTAACAACACACAAGGACAAAAACCACTCATGCCCATCAAAGAAAAACGCTTGAACAAAGTCATTGTGCCATTAGATGTGCTTTAATATGCAAAGAACCTTCAAAGCTTCACCAAATTTTGTCAATTTTTCGAAGATTTCTCTAACACTAAACATCCTCCCTCCTCTCATGATTTCAGTTTGCTACCTAAATTTTCAACTTTTTATGATCCTAACCTAGAAGAAAGGTACATTTTATGATTATAGCCTTCATTCTTGAGTCACAAGCCACTCATGTGGTTATTTCCGTCAGTTAAAGTAACAGGAGGAGAAAATTTATTAACGGAATAAAGATCGCAGGAAGGAGTGTTACAAATGAAAGTTTAAAGGGCAAAATATTACAAGAGTCATAGTTCAAAATGAATTTTTGTAATTAATCATTTATTATATTTTCTATAAATTAGGGGGACATTTTGATATGTTTTAATAGATCAAGAGGTATTTTTAAATATAGTACATATTTCAAGAGCATTTATGAAAATAACCTATTAAACTACTCTTCTAATAATTGTCACGTCATCAAATCTGTTAATGAAATTAATAGAATGAGCAAAGTTAATAACGTTTTAAAATTCAGACGGTGTGCAAATTAATTTTTAAAATTCGGGAGTTAAAGTGACAAAAAGACAAAAGTTTGGGGGCAAAAATAAAATTTTTCCTAAAAATAACAATAAAAAACTTATTTCAAAAGAAATTATATTCTCTCTCTGCCCTTTTTTTTTCTCTCTTTCCCTTCTTTCTCTCGCAAGAGCATAGATGTTATCTATGGATATGGCAGAGGCCTTTGTAAGAATGACTCAATAAAAATTTTTTATTAATAAAATAACTTTTGAAAAGTTTTTATTTGTAAAATTATGGAATGATAGAAGCAACCATTTATTATTATTACTATTATTATTATTATTATTATTTATTTTATTTTATTTTTACAAAAAATAACCAGATAATCGTTTTTCATAAAAAAAAAAATCATTTAATCAATTTTATTTTGTTAAATAGTAAAACTAACAAATTTACCCATGATCAATTTCCATTCAAAATAGAAGCACCCAAACACTACCAATACAACAAAATCACCGACTTCAAATTCAATCCCAAAAAAAAAAAGAAAAAAAGAAAAGAAAAGGAAAAAAAAAAAACGTGTAATCCCAGCCTCCAACACCCTAAATTTTAAAACACTTGCGATCTCTCTCTCTCTCTCTCTGCCCTTTTCTCTCGCTTTTCCTCTTCTCTCTCGCCGAACCAGTTACAGAATCTCACGACAGATTTGGCGACGCTGTGGAAAGTTTGTGGGGTGGGTGAGATTCCGGCGGCTGTTCGCACGACGGTGGGCTTGTGAGGTGGGGGAGATCGAGGCGGAGCGGTTTGTGACAGGGCGGTGAGGCGATCGCCATTTGTGATTTGCGACTGCGATTTATGATGAGTGACGATAGAACCTTGGTTAAGAAGCTACGCGACGATTTCGATCTCGCACCGCCGGTGGATGAGATGGTGATTATTTGAGAGTTTGATTTGGGACTTTTCTTTTTCTTTTACGTGTTGTCAGATTGAAGAATTCCTCGTCTTCAAACACTTGCAGGCAGCACTGGCAAGCAAGTAAGCAAGTTTCTTCTTCAATTCCTTTCCCAGATTCTGTTATTTTTAAGCTCTGTGTGTGGCTTTTATTGTCTATTCTGCGGTTTCCACTTTTCAAATTAAAGCTGTGTTTTTCAATCTGTGATGTTATTTATTTATTTTTACACATTGCATTTTTCAGATTCGAAGTTTTCAATCTGGAAATTAAAAAAAAAAAAAGAAAAGAAAAAAAAGAATCACCAAAATGGGAGCGGCGAAACACCCGAAAAAAACCCATCTTAGTAGAAGCTGATGTGCGATTCATACATTTTGTGCGATTCATAATGTTTTGAAGCTGATGTGTTAAAATGGTATAAGGTGCAAAATTTTGATATTAGAACTGACTAAATTTTTAAAAGTTAAGAGCATCTGTAATGTAATTTAATACGATGAATTTACTGTATTTTGTACGTTGTGATAAATGTGTCGTTGAGTATAACATATAATAAATTTAACATTTAATTACTATAATTGATATATATATATATTGAAGAGAAACTGGAATTTCATTACTAAGTACTAAATCATTAAGTACAAAAGAGCCAATAAAACTTGGTGAAACACCCATCCAAATAAAATCATTAGAATGAATAAAAGTATTATTAGTTACACAGTAGCGTAAAGAAGGAGATCTTGTCAAACGCACTGGATCTATTGTGGATGTTCTTGTGGGAAAGGGTATACTAGGGCATGTGGTTGTCACATTGGGAAGAGGGGCTCTAAGCGATCACATGTTTCGAAGTGAAAGCCCCTCAGATTATTGAACATAAATCTGCGTGTTGAAAAATTTGAGTGTAGATGGTGAAAAGAATGCAGAAAATAAGAGAGGATTTGAGGCGTATAGAAATACTTTACTTTAAGGTTTTATTTGCTCTCACTTTTCAAAGTTTACTACTGAGTTTTAATGGTAAATTACTCCCAAAATACAACAAACCCTTAAACACAATTTTTAGCAATAATATTGAGTTCTAGAACATCCAATTAAGTCTGTAAATTTTTTAGAGAATTAATAAAGACAGAAGTGTCATTTCATGAATGAATGCATCATCTTTCCATATTATAACTATTCACATAAAGGTACCTTTTCACTGTAAATGTATCTTTTTATGGATTAATACACATATTATAATAGTTATATCTATTGCTAATTGGTATTCAAATATGTATGAAAACATATCACCAATAGATGTAATGGTTCGAAACGTTTTGCACGAGCATATGATGGAAGCCGATTAAGTTGTCGATGATTACGACCAGTCAAGGGCATTTTTCCATTAGCTAGAGTAGGAAGGGCGAAAATAGGAAAATAAAAGGGCCCTTTGTCAAGAAATATTGTAGCAAACTGGAAAATATTTGCAGATAAAATAGCTTCACAAATGTCTTCCATATTGAAGCTTTAGGGGCTTGAAGCTTTAGGGGCTCTCAGCAAGGAGAGCATTAACAACATTGAGCGCATCCGACTCGACAACTCAATTGTGAAAACCACTTTAATTTCCACAACAAATGGCATCCCTTTCTGAATTGCTAAACATTTCGCCATGTAAGGAGTAAACTTCCTAAGAAGACGAACTGCCGTTGCATGGTGCTATCCATCTCACACAAGGACGAGGAAGGTTAGGTCCAACCCTTGGCCAACCCTCTCAAGAGAGCAAGTCACATCTCCTTATTGTCTTTCAAAAACAAACGTGTTCCGAACTAACCAGATGATCCACATGATTGCATAGAAAACATCAATATACTCAGGTTCTGTTCATTTTATCGATTCGAATTTACAATTTGAGTTTTGTTACAGTAAAAAGCTCTCAGAAACAGTCACATCTAACTTTTTTGCTACAGTAAAAAACTCTCACTAAAGTTACATCTCAACTCGAATTAAAAATTCAAATCAGTGAACTAAACGGGCTCTCAATATTTTCTTTCTTAGCAATAAAATCACATAGAAAGCTTAAGTGAAGCCCATAATGAAGAGGCCGACTAGACTTCCTTAGCTCGTTGGCAACTTCACAGAGCATGAGAGACATCTTCGATGGCTTCATGGCATGCACACTGGACAGATTTTCCCCACCTCAACGCCACAATGACTCAAATTTTTGTTGATAGGGATCGCACCATTGCATGCACACCATGCATGTATCTTTATTTTACTCGGTATTTTGGCGTTCCATAACTACTTCCACCATTGAGAACACCCATCGGATCCCCTCCTGACG
The DNA here is from genome assembly GCA_029231665.1 of Morus indica. Classification (NCBI taxonomy): domain Eukaryota; kingdom Viridiplantae; phylum Streptophyta; class Magnoliopsida; order Rosales; family Moraceae; genus Morus; species Morus indica. Next base: position 4,335,153 of record JACAGA010000019.1, read on the forward strand.
AGCTTTCCATTTTGCGCTTGTCCATCTTAACATGACACCCCACTTCACTATACCCTTCCTTCTCACTATAATGCCATGCTAAGTAATCAATGCAACGACATTTTATGAGAAATATACATTTAGTTTTAACATTTGTATCGGAGATGATTTAACATAGATAGTATAATTATGTGTCTATCATATGATAGCTTAAACCTTTAAAAAATAACAGAGTTGAAACGTTCTAATTTTAGGGTTATGATAGGAAATGGAGAGAACATATTGTACTTCGTGTAATTATTTAGATTATTTTTATAAATGGCCTCGAATTATGTATTTTATTTCAAAATGTCATCGACTTTACGAAATAGGTCAAATTTTTTCCTAATTTATAGAAAATAAGTCAAACAACTCCCTCTGTTAAGTTCCGTGTATCAAATGGATAGAAACTGCATATGTGGCATTAAAAAATCAATTAATTAATAGAGTAAGTAGAAACATGTAGGATAGGTCAATTAATTAAATCATTGAACTCTAATTTCATGTAAAAATGATTAAATCTTAAAAATAGGATAAATTTTATTTTGCCACAACCCCCCCCCAAATTTTGGTCTCTTTGTTACTTTGGCTCCCGAACTTTGAAAATTAGTCTGCATACCCTACAAACTTTTAAACGTTATTAACTTTGTCCCTCTCTCTTAATTTTATTAACATATTTGATGACGTGTTAATTATTAGAGGATAGTTTAATGGATCATTTTCATAGATTCCCCTGAAGTATCTATCTTATTTAAAATTGCCCTCTGATATATGAAAACATATCAAAATACCCCTTAATCTATTGAAAACATAATAAAATAACAAATTTGTTGATGCCATTAAAAAATTAATTAGACATATTAAATTCTAATTAAATCAATGAAAGTGATTAGGCCTCGTTCACTTCGCGGATTCGAGTTTGATTCGAGCTGAGATGTGACATTTTCTGAGAGCTTTTTACTGTAGCAGAAAATTTTGATGTGACATTTTCTGAGAGCTTTTACTGTAGAAACCTAAAATTAAAAACTCGAATCGGTGAAGTAATAGGGCCTAAATATTAAAATAAAAAAATAAATATAAAAATTCTATACTTTAAAATAATTCAAAAATTAAACAACCAATAACTTTTTTTTCAAAAGTAAAACAAATGAAAGAGGATTTTTTTTTTTTTTTTTTTGGAGAAACCTACTCCAAAATGAAAAGTAAAAAATATTTGATTTATTTAATTTTGATTTTTTAAATTAGTTTTTATATTTATTTTTTTTATTTTTAATATTTAATCACTTTTCTTGATTTAATAAGAAACTAATATATTTAATTAATTTTCAATAGCATGCCATGTCAATAAAACTATTATTTTATGATAGGATTAATTACGAAATTTCTTTCGAACTATGACTCTTATAACACTTTGGCCCTCGAACTTTGATTTGTAACACTCGTTTTTTGGATCCTTATTCTGTTAATAAATTTTTTCCTTCTGTTAGTTTAACAAACAGAAATACATGTGTCGCGCATTAAAGTGTGATGGTTAAGGTATTAACTACATAATTACTAAGTTACCCACCAATTTTTAGCTTACATTTAATATACTAAAAATAAAAGGTAAAATAATATGGTCATCTACTCATCTTCTTCCCCAAATTCTCCACCTCCCAACGCCTCAACCTCCACCTCTCACCGGTCGGAGTCGGTTGCTCACGCTGGCTCATACTTAAACAGAAACACAATTTAGCCTTTCTTCTTTATGGGTACTAAAAAAAAGAAAAAAAAAAACCACCAAGTTTGTTCCCAAATGATCTACTAGTAATAGATATAGCAGGAAAAAAAATTAAAATTTTTCAATATGTTGAGAACAAAAATGACTCTAAAACCACTTCATTAACTTGTACCCCACAACAAATCGGGAAATTTCAAACCAAAAAAATTATTTTCTCTTAGATCAACTCCTCTAATTTCCCTACCCGAAAAACAAAAATCCCTACAGTTATTGAACACTTCTTTTCTCTCTTCCCCTTAAAACTTAGGGTCCGTTTGGTATGAAGGTTTAAGTTAGAGTAATTTGAACTATTGGGTTTTAACTAGGTCAGTTTTAAATTGTAAGGTTTGAACTGGGGTTCAAACCATGAATTTTGGGTTGAACATAGTTTAAACTTAGGGTTCAAACCAGCCAAAATCAAAGAGAGTGCATGTTTCATTCTTTAGGGTACATAAGGATTAAAACATTACATCATGATTCAAACCTTAAATATCTTTTCTTTGTAAACCAAATATTACTTTCATTGGGTTGCATTCAAATCACTTTTTATTTTTAACAAACAAATATACGATGATTCAAACTATGAGAATTCTCATACTAAAGGGACCCTTATTAACCCATCAAGAAAAGATTCCAAAGTTCAACAATGAAAAACACACGAAGGACTAAAACCACTCATTCCCATCAAAGAAAAACGCTTGAACAAAGTCATTGTGCCATTAGATGTGCTTTAATATGCAAAGAACCTTCAAAGCTTCACCAAATTTTGTCAATTTTTCCAATATTTCTCTAACACTAAACACCCTCCCTCCTCTCATGATTTCAGCTTACTATGTTCGTTTATACATAAAACTCAAAAAAAGACAACTCAAGTTTCAACTTTATTCAAGTTCACGTTCTTTTAAGTTTTAACTTTACTCAATTTTACTCAGCTTTATTCAAGTTCTAACTTCAACTCAAGTTATAACTCAAATTCAACTCAAAAACTATACTCAAGTTACACTCCAAAAGAACAACCCTAATTTTTTTCACCTTTTTATTATCCCAACCCTAGAAGAAAGGTACATTTTATGATTATACCCTTCATTTTTGAGTCACAAGCCACTCATGTGGTTATTTCCGTCAGTTAAAGTAACAAGAGGGGAAAATTTGATAATGGAATAAAGATCGCAGGAAAGAGTGTTACAAATGAAAGTTCAAGGGGCAAAATGTTACAAGGGTCATAGTTCGAAGGAAATTTTTGTAATTAATCATTTATTATATTTTCTATAAATTAGGGGGACATTTTGACATGTTTCAATAGATCAAGATGTATTTTTAAATAGAGTACATATTTCAAGAGCATTTATGAAAATAACCTATTAAACTACTCTTCTAATAATTGTCATGTCATCAAATCTGTTAATCAAATTAATAGAAAGAACAAAGTTAATAACGTTTCAAAATTCTGAGGGTGTGCAAATTAATTTTTAAAGTTCGGGGGTTAAAGTGATAAAAAAATAAAAGTTCGGGAGGTAAAAATAAAATTTATCCTAAAAATAACAATAAAAACTTATTTCAAAAGAAATTATATTCTCTCTCGCCCTTTTTTTCTCTCTTTTTTCCTTCTTTTTCTCACAACAAGAGCATAGATGTTATCTATGGATATGGCATAGGCCTTTGTAAAATAACTCAATAAAAAAATTTTATTAATAAAATAATTTTGAAAAATTTTATTTGTAAAATTATGGAATGATAGAAACAACCTTTTTTTTTTTTTACAAAAAATAAATAGATAATCGTTCTTCATAAAAAATAAAAAAAGTCATTTGATAATAAAAAAAGTCATTTGATCAGTTTTACTTTGTTAAATAGTCAAACTAACAAATTTACCCACGATCAATTTCCATTCAAAATAGAGGCACCCAAACACTACCAATACAACAAAATCACCGACTTCAAATTCAATCCCACAAAAAAAAAAAAAGAAAAAGAAAAGACGTGTAATCCCAGCCCTCCAACACCCTGAATTTTAAAACACTTGCGATCTCTCTTTCTCCTCCCTTTTCTCTCGCTTTTCCTCCTCTCTTGCCGAACCAGTTACAGAAGCTCACGACAGATTTGGCGACACTGTGGAAAGCTTGTGGGGTGGGTGAGATTCCGGCGGCTGTTTGCACGACGGTGGGCTTGTGAGGTGGGGGAGATCGAGGCGGAGCGGTTTGTGGCAGGGCGGTGAGGCGATCGCCATTTGTGATTTGTGACTGCGATTTATGATGAGTGACGATAGAACCTTGGTTAAGAAGCTACGCGACGATTTCGATCTGGTACCGCCGGTGGATGAGATGGTGATTATTTGAGAGTTTGATTTGGGACTTTTCTTTTTCTTTTATTTGTTGTCAGATTGAAGAATTCCTCGTCTTCAAACACTTGCAGGCAGCAACTGGCAAGCAAGTAAGCAAGTTTCTTCTTCAATTCCTTTCCCAGATTCTGTTATTTTTAAGCTCTGTGTGTGTGGCTTTTATTGTCTATTCTGCGGTTTCCACTTTTCAAATTAAAGCTGTGTTTTTCAATCTGTGATGTTATTTATTTATTTTTACACATTGCATTTTTCAGATTCGAAGTTTTGATCTGTCAGTCCCTTTTCTCTGCGAACAAACAAACAAACCCAAACCTAATTTCCCCCAACAATGTCGAAATCCACCTCTTGCACTCGGTGCAAGTCCAAATCCCTAGTCCGCGACGATGTCACCGGCCACTTGGTCTGCGAGACCTGTGGTCTCCTTCAAGAATTTGACAGCTTTGAAGCTCACTTCGGCGGCATCACCGGCCCACAAGGCACCTTTGTCCGCCTCGGCACCGCTGGCACCGGCTCCACCTTCAATTACAAGGAAAAGAAGATCTACGACGCGCAGAAGCTCATCGACGACCTCGTTTATAGGCTCGGATTGTCGGGATCCAAATCGAACGATGTCAAGTCCATGGTCGCCACCATCACCGAGGGGGAGTACGGACTAGGCCACTGGTTCACGATTTTTGTTGGCGCTTGTGCCTATGTGGTAATGAGGAAGGACAATAAATCGCTGCCAATGGCCGAGGTTTCATCGGTGATTGGCTCCGACGAGTTTGAGTTGGGGCGAATGATTCAGCGCATCGTCGAGTTTCTAAATCTGAAGCAATCGGACGATTACCCCGAATTTGACATTTTGAGCTCGTTTGAGACGGCATTGAGGAGCTCCCGAAGCTTCGCGGGTGTCGGGGAGGAAGACAAGGAGAGGATGAGAAAGCAAGGGATTTTCTTAATCCAGTGCATGGTCAAGTGGTCATTGACCACCGGTAGGAGGCCGCTTCCGCTTGTTGTCGCGGTGTTGGCCTTCGTTGGTGAACTGAATGAGGTTGCTGTCAAGATTGAGGATGCGGCTAAAGAATTTCACGCCAAGGTTTACACTAGTAAGGTTAGGTATAGAGAGCTTTTGGAGGCTCTTGTTAAGGTCGCCCAAGCATTGCCTTGGGGAAAGGATGTTACTGTGAAGAACATTATGAAGAATGCACCTTTTGTTATTCAGTACATGGAGAAGAAGTCCATGTCAAAGCCTGGTGAAAAGGAGAAAAGGGATTTGGAGAGTTTAAGGTTGGATTTAGAAGATGTGGTTAGCGACTGTTTAAGAAAAGGTCTTGATTATGGGACGGATTTCGTCTACGAGGAAGATGATTCTAGCTACTTTAAGGTATATTCTGATGAGAAGAGTGGGTTACTGAGTTGTGATGATGTGGAGAAGTTTACGCTTTCGCCTGAATGCTTATCCATGGTGTATGCAAAAGTTTCAAACGAAGTAGGTAATGTGAAATCTGGAAAAGAGGGTAGAGACGTTCATGGGAGAGAGAGGATGGTTTTCGACTTTCGGGTTTGTACAGAGTGGTGGAATGGAGAGTCTGAATTGAGCAAGAAGCTTTTGCTGAAGCAGATATTGGAGAAAGATGTGGGATTGGAAGCTTTGCCACCGTCTTTTGTTGCCGGTTGCAAGGTGTATGAGAAAAGGAGAGAGAAGATAAATGCCGCTAAGCGGCGAATCAACAGGATTATGTTTCCATTAAACGCTGATTTAGATGATAATAGCAACATTTCTTGTAAGGAAATTTCACATCCTAGAAAGAAGAGGAAGAGTACAAAAGTTGATGTCATTAGTTGGGAAGATTTGATTATTGAGACTCTCCTCCTTCATAAAGTAAAAGAGGAGGAAATTGAGAAGGGTCACTATAACACCTTAATGGACTTGCATGTTTTCAACTCTGGAATTATTCCAGATACCCCTGCACGGTTAGAAGAGTGGTAGTTCGATACTGCTAAAAATAAATGCAGGTTCAAACAGAATTTTTCCTAGGATTGGGTCGGATTTGGTAATCAATACAAGGTTTTATGATTGATTTTTTTTTTTTTTTCAATTTTGTAAATTCATACTGCTGCTACTGGTTTTGTCTGAGAAGTTGCCATAGAAGTCTAATTTGTAACATCCTTTCTTCCTGAATTCTAGACATCTTGCAAATTTTTTCCTTCTGTTAAAATTTTAACAAAAAATGATACGTGGCGCTCATCTGCAATAAAAGTTTTGGAATTAAAAGTGCAATTACAAAATTCTCATATAATTACTTTAGGCTATGTTTAGTAGCTTGTATTATATTGTATTATATTATATAAGGTGAATCGCGTTATGTGATATTTAGTATTGTGTTATGTTGTTTTTATACAATACGGTGTTTAGTGTCATGACGAAAGTCAAAATATAATTTTTTGAAAATTGAGGTTAAAATATAACTTTTAAAAAATATAAATTTGCATTTGTGATGTAGGGATAATTAAGCATAAATAATCGTTTTTATATTTTTATTGTCGTTTGTTTTAACTTAAAAATTTAGCTTAGTTTTGTTATTAATATGTCATTTATCTTACTTGTTATTTTGTTATCGTATTCTATGTTACTATAAATAGCTACATTATACTTTGAATATTATGATAATTGAATTAGAGTTGAATTTCCTCTTTAATTTAGGTGTTTTTCCCATTATGAAATTTCTTTTAGCCACTTGAGAATCATCCTTTTGGATTAGGCCGGTAAAATTCAATTATTCTCTATTTCATTGCATCAATTTGCCTCTCAATTTTTAAATAATTATAAGTTCCGACATGACTATGTCGGCCTAACCTCGACCAACAATCATGACCAACTTTGAAATAAATCATGAATTTGCTATAAAATTATCCGCTGCAATATGGTAAAAATGAACCGCCTAAACTCCTGAAACAAATTGTAAATTGCGGAATTCTTGAAACCATTGGATAAGGTTAGAGAAATTTGTTACTGGCTTTACTTTTTAAATAATCTAGTTTCAGCTTATGTTGTTAAAATTTTGAAAGCAGTTCAAAAACTAACCGTGACAAGTACAGCCATCTCATTATATTATTACTTTATTTCATTGGGACTGGGGTAGCAGCTACCGACTTTTCAAATATAATTTTGAAATCAGTTGTCAAACTCTTGGAAGGAAAGCTTATCAGTCATCTTACTTAGTACCAATCCACAACAAAAATATGGTATTCTAATTCAGTTAGAGATGCATTTTTATGGAAGCAAGAGAAAATAACACAGCAAAGAATCTGTTTTCTCACTCTGAAAAATTTTCCTGATAGGATTAACTAGGACTTTGGCACTAATACTCGTCTTTCACATATCTCGTACAAAGTATAAGTAATCTATGAAATTCCTGTACTGCAACCGGAAAATGACGTTTATGTACCCTTGGGGTTTTAGGCAACTGAAAATATACGTACCATTCGCAAAACAAATAGGCCAGAGCAACTATTCAAAAGCAACTCTCTTACCTTATATTATCGTGTCGTTTCTGATCCTCTCATTTTCTCAACAATTTGTTTACTCTTTTCTTCAATATGGCGCCTCTTTTCTTCAAATTTCTCTCCCATCTTCTTTCCTAGATCAAGCATCCTTGCTTTTGTTCCGATTTTCTTTGGCCTCGAATCATCCTCTTCAATAGATTGATTTTGTTTATTGGGCAAACTCAAAGACCTAGAAGCTGATTCAGACGCTGGGATCTCCCCGCCCTTGTCCTTTTCAGTTCCATGTTCATCATTTCCCAACAATGGGGTTCTCAACTCTTGCAAAGTCTTATTCGATGGACAGGCAGAACTAGATGAACGCCGCAAGTTATCTAAAGATTCACTAATGGGTTGAGTACATTCAGCATTCTTTGAATTTCGACTATTGCTCTGAGAATTAGCGTTAGAGGTCCCTCTATTAACATCTGTATTGGGTTTTCCTTCACAGGGTGGGTTGCTAATTACCTGACCAGAGGAGGTCGCAGGATCATTAGCAGATTCTTGATTAAGCCAAATGAAAGGAGCAACCTTCCGTGGTACCCAATCATCCTGTTCTGCTAACATCCATGGAATACATACACTCTCAGAGTTTGGAAGCACTAACGTTTCAAAGATTGCCCCCTGCACATGTGAAACTACTAGCATGAGCAAAAGCACCATTGCATAATCCTTTTAACGGAGAGAGAGAGAGTGCCAAGTACTTAACTACCAAATAATTATTTAAAAAAAAAAAAAAAAAAACCAGCTATGGATGACAAATCCCTTTTTTTGCAAAATGTTTGCGATTAAATTGTTTAGAATCATGAAAATATATTAAGGAAAAGATCCTTATAAACAACAACTATCACTAATTGAGCTGCTGATCAGTTTCTATGGAATTAGTACTATTATATATATATATATATATATATATATATTTATTTATTTATTTATTTATAAGAACATCAAAATTAATAATAGAAGGTAAATTGATTATAACGGAGTGTTTTATTTGTACCTTAAGTCGATTGACCAGGACCAAAGCAATGTGTCCACTTGTGATTTTATGATCCCCAACAGCTGAGTCCAGGTTAAAATCTATGTTGGGCATGGATGTGAACCCAAACCATAACTGATCAGAAGGTGGTGGTTTTATGTGTAACCGTATTGTTCCTCGAAGAGATGCTACCCTTATCGCCAAAGAGATGGGCACCTTTATTATATATACAAATGGTTAGTTTAAGAAAATATTAAAAGCCTTCATATCATGAACTTTCTAAAACAGATCCATGTGTGTGTGTACGTGCGTGCGCGCATGACAGAGAGGAGGGCAGAGAGGGGGAAGGATGGGAAAGGAGTATATGAAAGTATGAGATAATAGATGATTAAATTGAGAGATAAATGCATAAACATGGACACAAACACGTATCCATATTCTACGATTCTTTATGCAAGGTGCTGAAAAAAAAAAAAGAAAAAAAAAAGAATAATAATGTCCAAATTCCTTAATGCAACGTAGAGAACACGATTAGAAGTCAATATCATGAGATTTCCTCTATTATTTTGTTCCTAACACATGGTAATGGTAAAGGCACAACTTTAGTTCCAAGTTTATATCATTTGAACACGTATTTTTGAAGATGAAATCATATACGCAATGTAACTCTGGGAAAGGGAGATTAAAAGCTTTAATAAAGGCCTGTCTGAAAGACCCTTTCAACGAAGTGAAAAACTACAATGCTGATGTCATGGAACCAAGCTACAAAAGCACATATACACAAAAGCTATGGCCTGAAAATATAGGGAGAGTGTGTCTTACGAACCTGAGAAACCTGTTTGGCAATAGAATTAACAATAGCCTTCCACCTGGAAGGAAAAGTTGATGCAGATCCAGCACTTTTAGAGCCTTTTAACGTATCTGCCAAGAAAAAAATCAGTTGAAACTGTCACAATCTTTCACTTATTTTAACATTTGCTGAACATCTAAAAGTAATAATATATTGATATCTTCTTTTGTTTGCAAGAAGCAGAAGCTCAGATGGAGAAAATGCAGATATAAGAACCAAAACATAGAACTTTCTCTTGTTGAGTATATTTGGATAATTTCCCTCAACTCTTCTCCACGTTACTTTTGTTTGCTCATTATCATCCCTTAGTCTGACCTGATAAAGTTTCTAAAGCTTTTCATCTCACCTCTTGTCAAGATCATCGTACCTATGTCATTCTAGTTTAATAATTTATATCTCTTAAAAAATAAATTTCTTGACAAGGGCATATGTCCTGATCTATACTTAGTAAAAGATGTCAGATTACTTGATCAAAGTGTAATTCAATATGTAACTATGGAACTTGGAGAAAACAAACATCTCAATGATAGGTAGAGGTAGAAATTTATAAAAACCACAATCCTTCATCATTTTAGATCTTGTGGCCCTACAAACATGACAAACTATAGTAAAGAAAAAATCTGAAGGACCTGCACAATTGTAAACTCCACGCTAAGTCCTTAAAAAGACCAATAGTTATAAATTATAAGCATGTGTTCTGGCATGTATCATTTCAATTGAAGAGACAGGTATCATAAATGCGTCAGGTTTTGTCATATTAAATAATCTGTGCTTGTTAAGATTGGTTGAGGTTAAAAGAGCAAACTATGAAGAAAAATCTGTGCTTATTTCACCTCTTTTTCAAGGTAAAAAAAGAATCCTGTAAAACTTCTCACTAAATACGGTTACCCAATAGTCTCTTTTCTGCATATAATAGAATAATAAGCATTTGGCTTTTTCTATAACCATATTCTGTCAGCATTTGGCTTTGCTATAACCATCTAGCTCCAAGGACTTAAAGTGATCTCTCTTGTAATCAACTCATATAAGTTGGGAAGATCTTTCATGAGTGTGCGGGTCATGTGAGTATGGTTTAATGTGTTGTGTGTTATGTGCTGTTTGCATTTCCTGTGAGAAGAATTCATTCTTTATTTAGAAATTTTCTTTATGTATGTTTCTTATCACAAATAATAACAATAAATAATAACAACAATAATAATGATGAGATTAATAATAATAATAATGATAAAGTCGAAAAAAAAAACATATAGAAGTTTATTCAGTTACCATGATCCCATACACCGAACAATGTGAACTACTAAAATTTAGGTGCCAGGCCAATTTCATTTAGAATGTGTAAGGAAACCTAGGCCCTCTTACATGTCCCATTTTGTTGAGTATAGAACAAGTTAGCATCAAGTTTATTCAGTTACCATGATCCCATACACCAAACAATGTCAACTACTAAAATTCAGGTGCAAGGCCAATTTCATTTAGAAGGAGTAAAGAAATCTACACCCTCTTACATGTCTCATAGATATTGTTTTTGTTAAGTATTGAACAAGTTGAAATCCCCTGTGGCCCTATGTAGCTATCTACTATTGACAATCAAAATTTAACTTTGAATTCCATTAAACCGTATGGTTTAATACAAATGCCAGAGCTATGAAATGTAATAATTTAGATACTAAAAGATGGTCTATACATGGTATACTAACCATGATTAGCATCACCTTCCTCCTTGTGCTCTGGTTCCTCAATTGTCCCTTCAGCAAGATTTAACTGCTTTCCAAAATACTCAAAACCTTCAAGAAGCTCCGATGATACATCCCCAACAGAATTTGATTCAGAAGTTGGACCAACGATACTCTTTTCCGGATCTAGTTCACGCACTTCAAGTCTTGTTTCAATGCCTAAAACTGCACCGCCTGAATATTCAATGTCCACCTCAAAGGCCCACACCTCATTCGTGTCCATGGGAAGAACCCTCATACCATGTATATATGGTGGAATATTCCCAAGATCAACGTCAGTACAGATGACTTCACCTATGTAACTGGGGGTCCGCATATTAGACAATGTTCTCTGTTATATACCACCAAGAAAAAAAAGCATAATTATATTTGCATCTAGCACATCGATCTTCATTTCTTTTATCTGCGATTCTGCAGCAAACATGTTCACAATGCACAAAAAAAAAAAAAAAAAAGAGCCACAATAACCTACGATATGATATCGACAATAGTATGCAACCTATGTACACTTTTCTGCTCAGTTTACAACCCGTAAGAATAACTATAAATGGGATAGAAAATCTCCTCAATTTTATCTTCTGTTTATCATTTCTCCAAACCCCTGACACATATACATCTGTGAATCAATGTATTATGAAAGTTTCATGCATATATCCACCAAAAAGGGAGGGCGGCAATTTTTATTTTTTTTTATTTTTGGAGCGGCAATGTTTTTAGGTGCAATGAAAAGTAATATATACCCTCAGAAAAAGAAAAGAAAAAATACATACAAAAGAAAAAAAAAACCCCGATGCCTAATATTCTTCTTTGAGAATTTCTGCCCCTCTCTAATATAGTACTATGTTACAAAGATTGACGTAAATCGACCTTGAGAACAAATATCAAATCAATGAATTTATTATTAAAAAATTAAGAGTTCAAAAAAAAAAAAAGAAAGAAACAAACTTTCTCTGACCGCATCAGAAAACCACATGCATATGCACTAGGCTCATTAAGGAAAATGCTTAACCCCTGTTAAAAAATTTACCTGAATCCGTGCTTGGAGAGATCTTTTCATTCCTGCATTCCTTTTGGCATCAAAAAAGAGCCGTGAAATTAATAAATTCTTACAAAGAGTTCCCTCATCTATACCAAATCTTTCATCAGTGTCTGCACCAGATATACTCGAAATTTGACTTTGGCTAGTTGAATGAATTGATGTCGGCAAAGATGATGTAACCAAATTATCTTCTGTGGAATGCTTAACAGCATCAATTGGTAAAGAATTCTTCAAGAAGCCAGTACCCTGAGCTGAATCCTGGTATGGATTAAATTTCTCACTGATTGTCCTCTCCACATGGGCCGAAGACGGAATCCACGATAACTTGTTTTCTGCACCACCTTTAGAAGCCTTCTTTGCAAACTTCTTCCATAACGTGCGAACCTTTGATGATGGGCCATCAACCTTCTGTGCCCTATCTACTAGCTCAGAAGCATGGAACCCTGCTGATGGTTTCATGAATGTAGGATATCTAGCATTTAAGGCTGTCAAGTAACTGCTGAATTCTTTTTGCAGGTTCAAAAACCAGTCAAGCCTACTTTTATCATCACATGATGCCAAACGAAGAGCTTTACACCATGATTCTTTTTCCCAAGAAGTTTCAAGGTAAATGTAAACGGTTTTGCTGTCCTTGTAAATTGCAGATACCTTGTTCTCCAATTTGATGGGGAATCTTTTGGCCCTGAAGAACCCAGAGTGAAAAGGAATTAAAAGACTATAACAATTCTTATTTTTTACCATGAGACAATAACAAGAGATTATATGCCTTTGAAAACCATTTGACATGCACTTTGTGATATGATACTTACGTAAAGCAATCATAGACATTTGGATGAAACTGTGACGACACATTTCAGGAGACAGGCAAAACCAATATGATTAAATGATTCGTAAACATGTGGATCAAGGCTTTGCTCAAACAAAGTGCACCATCGTGCTTCTTTGTTGTATCATGGGACCTTGATAGAAAAGTACTGATAACCAGAAACAAGCAATGATATAACCTTCTTGAAGCACTACGCAAAACGTTGAGCTTTGAAACATGGTGTAAGACTATTTTTAAAACTAGATTGTCATTCCAAAGGATTAATGCGACATAAAAAATGAAAGAAGGTTCCATTGATGGACAAATTCTGCGTCAGGTAAACAACGCTTAACATATCAACGTGATATAAAACATGACAAGTCGCAGATAAGTCCTTCAAAAACCATCTTCTTCAGCAAAAGAATTCATTCCCAAAAGACTGCATTACCATTTTCTTGAAGATAGCATTGATGCTGAAACAGCTTCAATACTGCAGCCTTTCAGCTTTATAGTCGTCTTGGAGCCATTTGAATCCGTCAAAATAAGGGACTGGTCCTTGATTCTTGCATGTTTTCTTACAGGAGAAACCTCAAAGAATTCCTTTTTCCGTTTTTGCTCTTTTGGTGCTTTGTCCAGCCAATCTTTGGGAACTTTATTCGATTCTAGAACCCAAACTACTCCCTAACACACACACAGACACAATAAACATCCGGATCAACAAGAGAAAATAAAAGGCATGAAAAATTTGTATAGCACACAGAAAAATGGAAAAAGGTAAAACAGTTCTGAAATTGGGGCTTCAATTTGTAAATAATCTTTCTTGAACTTAACACAGGGTTATATTTTAAAATCTCTGGCAATCTGTAAAATGCAATTTATTGGTCATTAAGCATCACGAATTTGTTTTATTCGCCAATGTCACTTCTTCAATTAGACTTTCCACTTGGGAAAATTAGGAATCATTTCCTTTCTTGGAAAAAAAAAAACAAAGAAAACGTAATGGAAAATTGCACAGGAACAAGTACGAATTCCAAAATTACCTGCTTGTTGTGGGAGTAATCAAGAGATTGATTGTGGTCAAGATGTTCGATTTTGCGATCTGATTGCTCGGTTTTGCGGCTCAATCGCTTGACGACGACGAACAAGAGAAACGCTTCCGCTCCCAAAATCGCCACTGCCCCAACCGCAATCCCGAGACCGAACAAGATTAACCACCACATTCTTATTCACAATTTTATTTCCGATTTCAGAATTTCCGCGAAAAACTCCGAGATTGCTTGTGTATTGCAAAAGAACTGTGATCTTGAAGATTAATCAGTAAAGAGAATACTCTCTCTCTCTCTCTCTAAGAAATGGAAGAATCAGATTCCGGAAATCAGAGGGGAATCGGAATCTACAGTTTTAGGTGAAGAAGCTTCCGGGCTTGAAAGCTTTCTATTCTTTCTTGTGGAACTCGGCGATGTTGGACCGACAGAGACAGAGAGAGTAACGGTAAAACACGTAGTAAAATTCCTGCAAATCAAAAAACCGCGTATGGGGACAATGCAGCCTCTCCACGTGGTCTTCTTTTGTTCTTTTTGCTTTTCCTTCTTAATAATTCGGTTGAGTGATGGGTGGCGTTTTTCCCTACTAATCTTTTTATATTTAATTTTTTTGGATGTATAAATAGTGAATTAGGTTAGTACATAAAGATAGGAGAGACTAATTTGTTAACAATTTCTTTTTTCAATGACGTTTTTTTTAGAAGATTTAAATTATTAATTTAATATTTTTTATTTATATATTTTTTTTATAAAAAAAATATTATAATAAATTATAAATTATAATTTAAATTAGAGAATAAATCTCTCTACTAAAATCTTAAAACTCTTTTTTTTAAAAGATTATTATCACTAATATCATTAAATTTTAAAATGTTATTTTCAATTTGTCTTCTCAATTTAATAATTCAGTTGAGTGATAGGTGGTGCTTTCTCCTGCCTAATTTTATTAACAATTTCTTTTTTTAATAATTGTTCTTGAAACTTTTTTTTAAAAAATTATTATTATTGATGTTACTTAATTTTAAAATGTCATTTTTATTATTTTTAATTTTAAATCTCATTTTACTTTTAAATTTAAATTATTCTCGTTTAACTTCTACGTTGTATTTTGTAAAATAGATAGATAAAAGAGAGTAATTATCGTGTAATT
The DNA here is from genome assembly GCA_029231665.1 of Morus indica. NCBI lineage: Eukaryota > Viridiplantae > Streptophyta > Magnoliopsida > Rosales > Moraceae > Morus > Morus indica. The sequence continues at coordinate 4,350,392 of JACAGA010000019.1, forward strand.
TCTATTTAAATTAGTTATAATAAAAAAAACTACATAGTCACATTTAAACTCCCTATTTTTGCATGTGATTTCAACATAAATTCTTACAAAAGGTTTAAATGGGATAAATTTAAAATTCAAATGATAAAATGAAATGTTTTAAAGTTTAAGAGATACAGTGAAAATAACTCAACAATTTAATCACTCTACATTTTTAGTTTGTCTCTTCAATTTTAAAAACTCTAACTTTACTCTTTAAATTTTAAATTATTTTCATTTAACTTTTTCAGTTGTAATTTTTATTAAAAACAAATAGATAAAAAGAGAGTAATATTGTCGTGTGGTCTTTTTTTAAATTTTTGTTAAAAACAAAAAGGCAAAAACTACATAGTCACACTTAAACTCTCTATTTTTGCATGTAATTTCAACATAAATTCTGACAAAAGATTTAAATGGGATAAATTCAAAATTCAAAAGATAAAATGAAATGTTTTAAAATTTAAAAGATAAAGTGAAAATAACTCTATAATTTAAAAAGCACTAATGAGATTAATTTTTTTAAGTAAGTAATACATTTTAAAATAATTGAAATACATAATAAATTCACTAAAATGTATTTATTAAGATTTATTTACTTGGTGTAAATAATTTATTTGTGTCGAGTTAATAAATTATTTAGCAGCAAATGTGTTATTTATTCCAAGACGAGCGCATCTACAACTTTGCCGGTTGATGCCGCGCAAGTTGTCGCATTGCCAGTTGCAACGACATCAACACCATTTGTCCCAAGCGTGTTCTGCAAGTAAAAGAAAGTGAAAAGAGTTAGCAAACGACTCAAGAATGCAAAAGAAAGCAAAAAGGTAATTCTCATTATTTTACCAATTTAAATTTTTAATTTAAATTAAGATGTGATATTTTATAAAATTTTTTATTATAACAAAAAAAATTAAATGTGACATTTTTTAAAAATTTTTACTATAAAAACTTAAAATTAAAAATTTAAATCGGTAAAATGAACGAGACATTAATGACTCAAAAACATAATAAAAGAAATTATAATTAAGAATAAAAGTAACTCATAAGGTCTACCCCATTAGGCCGGAGTCACTCAGCTGCAGCCAAGGGCGTCAACAACCCCTTTTGCCATGATAACTTGTTCTTCCACTTATGCTCTGCAAGTTTAGCTTGCTCGATGGCCAAAAGGATTCTTCTGGTGAGGCAAAAATACCTCATTTATTTAAAAAAAAAATACTATAAAAAATTAAAAATTATAATTTAAAATTAAGATGAATCTTTAAAATAAACATCCCATTAATTTTTATAAATAATTAAAATTATTTTAAATCAGAAATCTGTTTTTTTAAGTGTAATTTAACTGTAATTTTTGAGTTAAATTTAAGTTATAACTTGAATTAAAATTGTAATTTAAATAAAATTAAAATTTAAAAAAATATGAACTTAAATAAAATTATAATTTAAGTATTAATTTTTTAAAATTTTATTGTAAAATAACAACTCTAATGCCTTGAGTTTCAAATGTCTGCAGCACATCACTCCCGCGTCCGATCGCAACCACTCTGCCCACCAAACAATGCCACGTGAAGATCTCTACGAAAGTGGTGCCATTCCGGGCGACACACTAACCCCACCGCTCCAAGACTATCTAAGAAGTGAAGACCAACGAATATCAAAGGAAGCTCCAATTGCACCAAATCGACACGAGGAAGCTTGAGAGTTGACAAAACGCTCCTTGAGTCGACTTGCATTGATTAAAGGTGGAGGGCTTACTGTTTGGGGGTAAAATTAATACCTCAATCATCACCGTACATAGGTATAACATTTCACAAAGAATGTTTGCCGAAAGATTGATTGAGGAAGTAGTGTCCACTGGAGAAGCATAGGCCGTCTGCTTAGAAAATTTATTCTCGATTTATAATTTATTATAATATTTTTTTTATAAAAAATATACATAAATTAAAAATAATTTTAATCTTATAATTTTAATTTGTTAACTAAACAAAAATCATATTCGTAAAGTCTATTACAAGTAAATTAAAAAAAAAAAAAAAAAGTCATGAGGTCCAAATCAACTAAATTTGAAAATAAACGCAAGAATAGATTAAAATTGGAGAGAAAATTACCCCAAATTAATTAAGAAAATAAAAAAGAGGAAAGTCAACTGAAAATAGGGAAAGGGAAACTTCCTATTCTATCAGTCATTTTTGTGTCAGGAAAAGAAAATTTAAAATGCTTAAATAATCTCCTATGCATATAAGATTGATACCACGAATTGTAAATCACACATTCTGCTTGTTTACTCTCTCTAAATCCCCTCCCTCTCTCTCTCTTCTTTTCTTAAACTCTATTGTAATTGTACTTTTAATAATATACAGTGATTAAGATCTTATAATGGAGCAGTCCACTATAAATCTGTGTACTTCACGCACGATCGACATGAAAACATAATTGTTAAATGGAGCAGTGCACTATAAAAGTTAAATGGAAGTATTATAACTGAAACACAAGGTATATGCAAACATAATTGTTAGCAATATTCTAGAAACCATAAATTATTGTTGCTCGGTTCCTTTTGAATCACAACTTAAATTTTTACTATAGTAATTTTTTTAAAAAAATTTAAATTCAAATTTTTTAACTACAATATTTTGACTCATATAAATTTATTTTTCAACTCTAAGTTTTTAAGTTTTTATTTTGAATGAGCAAATAAATGAAGCATGTGTTTGTGTTGTTGCAAGGGTCCATACTGATTTCTTTCAAGCCTTTAGATTTCCAAAAAATTTTCAATCGCAATGGTTAAAATCAGTCAATTTCCTACTGTTTTAGGTACTCCATTGGTTTCTTGTACTCTCAAATAAAATGGAGAAAACAAACGAAATAAGGAAGAAAGGAGAGGAAAAAAACCATTAGCAAACGCTAACAGAAACTGGATTAGAACTGTAAGTTGCTCCTTTAAACTTAATTTTTCTAATATAATAAACAACTCATTCCACAAAACTCCCTCTGACAGGATATTAGAAGAAGCATAGCTTCAGAAAGTATAATTCACCAGCATCTGAATGCTCTCAGAACAGTAGCGGAGAGAAGCCTTTTTCATGGCGGTAGGCCGGAGGACCCGAGAAAAGAAAACGACATGAAAGTTAAAACACTTAAAAAGATACACATCTTTAACTAATTTACATGGAAATGGCCACAGTGGTGAGTGAAAAAGTTGAAGTCATGGTGATAAACATTCAGTTGCCTCAACCAGGAATCTGCAGCACTGTAGAGATTCACTATTCTTTCGTAATCAGATGCTTCTTGCTTCAACCATAGATCTCCTTCCATCTTGTATGTCGCTATACCGAAAGGAGGAAGAGATATTCTGCCAAGGATATCTGCTGTCGGCCTCTCTTCCCACACCGTTTCCCGGTCGGCACCGTTGTCTTCATCTGTGAAGGCGCCTACGCTTGATAAGAAGAAATCCTAAAATTGCAGAACATTTCCACCAAGAGACACGTCCTAAAGACACTATTGTTTTTTTTATATGGACCCTCGGTTTCATAACTAATAGAACAGTTTACTAAATTTATCTGTCATGAAGAAGTTGCAAAGAATGGTCTTGAAAATAACAGTCTTAACAAGTGATTGTGCATTATCAAAGAAACACGGATCAGAATATACCGGTACCAGTATATGGAAATACCTTAAAAAATGTGCAAGACTCTCCTGATTGAAGAGCACTTTATCATAAAAAAAAAACAATGCATGGTCGTTTACCTTGGAAAGACGACGACAAAGTGTGATAGGTGAGGAAACTTGCTGACAAGTCCTTTTCATTTTTCCGGCATGGGATATGATATATTGGATACCTGCTCAAACAAATGCATATGGGGATTCATATGTTTTTCACTGAAAGCAAGAATTAAGGATAGTTTCATATGGATTAAGTAGGCAAATCACTGAACTGGTAATCATCTATCTGCTTTTGTAATGACATTCATTTACTAGAAACAAATCATTACTCAAATCTTGACATGTTAAAGAGGGACAACCAGCCACGCTTACCAAGCAACGGCCATCCAGCTTGCTGGGGAAAGATCCACACTCTTGAGAGACGTTATAGCGGGATGATCATGAGCTAATTCATTTATCTTCAAGAAACAAATCAATAACAATTGCAATTACGCCCACATTATTAACAGCGAAACTCAACAAAATCAACAGGCTAATGATTCACATCAAAGAAACGGGTCGAGAAGCAAACTTAATTAATTACCTTGTCCACTAGCGGAGGCCTCCAGTAAGGAGAAGACATCTCCACGTAATGTAAGTAAAGCCATCCGAGTTTATCCTTCCCTGGCCATGAAGTCTCTGAGTCGAAGCTGGAATCCTCGGAAACAACACTCCAAGCCTTAGTTGAATTGTTGCTAAAAGACCTTGACAATTTATCACTCCCAGTATCATCACTCCAAGAGTCGCTTTCAAATCCTGTACTAGAGTCGCCATCCTCTCTCCGATTCCTAATGGAGAAGTAAAGCGGTATAGAACTCGATCTCATCATATCCTCAATTATAATATTTCAAATGAAAAAAAAAAAAAAAAAAAAAATTGAACTTTGATCAACACATAGCCGACATAAATTCGTATTTCAAACCTAGAAGCAACGGCGGACTTATTACAGTAGATCTGGATGGCGGATAGATAGGGAACGTAGTATTGTAAAACAGTTTCGCCAGTGCTTAAAAGCACCGGAGTTCCAGCACCAAAGGCACTCCATTCACTATAACAATCCCAAAGATCTCCAAGTGTGAAGTATTCAACTTTGTCCTTAGAAACTGGATGCCAGAAGCTATTTAGGCCATTAATGCAGCTCTGAAAATATTAAGATCACAAAGAGGAAAGAATTAAAATTAGATTAGATCAAACACACTAGATCTAAATTGAAATGTATTAAAAGGCCGTTTAACTTACTGATTCGAATTTTTAATTCGAGTTGAGATGTAATTTTATGTGATAATTTTTTACTGTAGCAAAAAGTTAGATGTAACTGTTTCTGAGAATTTTTTACTGCAACAAAATTTGAATTCTAAACTCGAATCGGTGAAATAAACAGGACCTTAATTGCTATTAATTATAATCGGATACATATAATTTCAAATCTTGTGTGATTGCATATCAACCAATGAAGGCTCACGCACATATATACATACTATTGAGAAAAGTGCATATGTGTATTGTCTCATAGATGAAAATATAAAGTGGTTTATATATATAAAAGGACCATAGACTTAATAGATTAACTTTTTGAGTCAAGTTAGACTCTCGAGGTGTGTTGCGCCAGTTTTGCATATATACAAACACACACGCGCACACAATACACACATATCATATGCATTTTTTGAAAGGAATATTAAAAAATTAATCGTTATACAAAATTCAATTAATAGAAACTGCAGGATGGAATTAATACCGAACCCTCCGATCCTCACTTAGAAAAACAAATAAAAAAAAATTTAAAACTTTTCCTCAATCTTGAAAGAGAAAAAATCTTCCATAAAAAAGAGAAAAAAAAAATGTTGAATTGCATCATTCCCTCCTAAACTTACCACCACGCTTTTACAATCTGCCTCTGAACTTTTAATTATGAAAAATCAATAACTATGTTGATTTTTTTATTGGAAACTGATATGTGATTTGCATATAGTTTATCAATAGAGAGCATTAAGGTCTTTTTTTTTTCTCTCTCTCATTGTCAAGCCAAACTTTTATTTAAAAGAAAGTTAATTCATAATTTTATTTTGATAAAACTTTAATTAAAGATCCTAATCCCAACAAATTCGAGTTAAAATAGATAAAAATGACCATTTTTATATTATTAACGACCCATGTTCAAGTTGCATGTTAATTTTCATAAATAAAATAAAATAAAATAAAAATCAACATGGTCATTAATTGCGTTATTTGCTTTTAGGGCTATTCATAAACCCGCAGGCCCAACTCACTTCATCCTAACTCAATTCAAAAAATGTAATTTAATTATTAAATTTTTTTTCGACCCATTCAATGTGTGGCCTGAAGTTTTAGGACGGAGTGTAGATTGAGCCTATAATGACCCGCACACCCTAACCCAACCTGCGCTCTAACTTACATATTCTAATATCTAATCTTAAGTAGGCAACTCAATTCTACTGTCCAGTTTCTTCATGTTTGAATTAAGTTTTTTATGTTTGTTTTATGTTAAGACTAATTTATGAGTATATATTAATTTATATTTGCTTTATATTTAATGTTAGATAGACTACTTTGTTTTATGTTTGATGTTGATTAAACTTTGAATTTGTAAGTAAATAACTGACAATAGCCTTATTGGTGGCGAAAATTCGAGAAAAGAAAATGAAGAGAGACAAACACCTATACTGTTTTCAGTCCAAATACTGACACGTGCCTTACAAGTGGCAGATATCTGATGTCATCTATACGTGTACAAAGAATGTAAGGACTACTCTGGCAAAGTAATGGATCAACAGAATATGCTAAGCATCTTTAGGGGGAACAAGGCCCAGCAGTTGACTACTCTAAACAAAATTTATCTTTTATTTATAAAAAAAAAAAAAAAAAAAGAGAGAGAGAGAGAGAAAATTGAATTTACACCCAAATATTAAAGAAAAAGGATTTGTTTTCTAATTTGATTTTCATGAATGCAGAATTCAGAATATAAGCTTTTTGCACAGAACAAGACTCTATGCTGAAAACATGTTGGATCTGGAAATGACACCACCAACAAGAAGTATATTTAAGAGAGAGAGAGAGAGAGAGAGAGAGAGAAGAAAAACCTGAGAAAGAGTTCTTGAAGGAACCGAGGGAGTGACGCAATGAAGGAAGCGTTCAAGATTGGACTGCCCAGTTCTTGTTGCAGAAGAATTATCAAAACCAGAATCAAAAGACATTGCTGTTTTGATAAAAGAGAAATACTTTTTCAGCACTATTTAGACGATGTTCCTCAATCGTATTCCAACTCATAGAGATAAGAACAATCAAGAAAAAAAGTCTTTTTCCTTAAATAACTGTTTCTCACCCCCAAAATACACTCGTTTTTGGCTTATTTTACCACTCAATTACACATTCACATCAGCAAAGAATAAACTTGAAAAATAAAGAACAAAGATAAAAGCTCTTTTTTTTTTCTTTCCTTTCCGGAGAAAAATTTGCACATCGAATGAAAAACAAAAATGAGAGAGACACAAGTCAAAGTCGCAGCACTTGTTTCACTTACCCTTTCTCTTCAAAACACCAATCTTCCTCTTTCTTCCCTATAAATGCGTTAATTAATTCAAAAGTATCGGTAACTAGATCGAAAGAACCAAACGGAACATACAAAAAAGATAATTAATTAGGACTATAATAATTATAAAGAAAGAAACTGATTTTCTATTTCCTTTTATTGGGTTGTTATCTGGTTTGGGACTTATGCATCGGATAATATATTATATATTATATATATATATATAATATATATATTAAATAGGCAAGGTCTTAAGTCCTAAAGCGCGGTAAGGATAACATCTTCCACGTCATTTTGTAACTTTTGGTGTACTATGCTACTTTTAAAATAATTTTAATGTAATAAGGTGATAGACAATATTTTATAATAAGTGTACTTACATTGAGGAACACACAATGTTACCATCACCCACTCCCATATAGCCGCCGGACTTGGGATATTTTTATATCATCGACTTGTTTTATAGTCACCGGCGTAATTATTTTGTATTGTGTCGATTTTAAGCATATGATAATAAATAATTGTTATACGCAATTATTATAAATAATTTATATGAATAATATTAAAAGACATATTAATAAACAATTGTCACATATTAATAAATAATTTTTGTTTTTAATATGAGTAATAATATGTACATTTATTATTTTACTCTTAGTATCAACGTTCTTTCATAACCAAATTTTTTATAATATGAATAATATTATCATGTTTTTTTAATAAATACATCTAATCATACATAAATATTTATTTAAAATTATACGTAACAATTATTTATTATTATATACTTAAAACTAATTTTTAATTTTTAAAATAATAATTATTACGATTTAATATAAAATAATTACACTTTATATTAAGGTATCGTTCATTTCGCTGATTTGAGTTTAGAATTTAAGTTTTATTACAGTAAAAAAATTTTCACAAATAATTATATCTAATTTTTTTATTACAATAAAAAATTTTCACATAAAATTAAATCTCAACTCAAATTAAAAATTTAAATCAGTGAATTAAACTGTCCTAATTTTTTAACGATGGGAGAAATTCCCGTAAAAGTGCTGGGGAACCACATAAAGGCCACACAATTATATGTACGATATAAAATGAATAAAAAGGGGAAAGTTGGTGCGTTTTCAAAAGAAGAGAGGCACTAGCGGTGTCGGAGCTGAGAGTGTTCGCTTCGCCGCGTGTTGTGGGAGTCAAGTCTTTGTCGTTACTTCATTTTGGCTTTCTCACCTTTTGTTTTATGTTTTCTTTTTAAATTTTTTAAATATTTTGTTTTGGTAATCGTGAGTTCTGGCATCAAGTCTATCCTACACGTGTCTTACGTTAATTTAATAATAGCTGATTTATTCACGTGTCCAATTTGTAAGTCTGTGGATGTCTGCTCTCACTCTTTCTTATCTGCTTCCATCCGACTTTTCTCATGTCCAAACAGACAATGAGTCATAGAGCAAGTTTTTTCTTTTTTCTTTTCTTTAAAAAAAAAAATAAAAAAAAATCAGATACCGTTTATTGATTCAATTAATTCAAAGCGTCCAGAATAAAATACTATGATACATGACCAATCCCCAAATCTTAAAAAATTGATCAAACACGTGATAATAAAACCCCTAAACTTATTATAAATTAATCCTCGGACTTTGAACAATTGTGAATGCATAGACTCCACTTGAAGTAGGGTTGTTTTGTTGTTGGTTGTTTGTTTTTTTTTTTTTGTTAAAATAATTCTAATCACATAGTTTTAATTCATGAACCAAACACCCCATAATCTCATATCACTTACTCTAATGATATTTAAGAGACATTTGATTTAATAAAATAGAATATAAATAGAAATATAAAACAAAATATAATAGAATGAGAATATAAATAAATTAAGTGGTTTATTCATATTTCATTATTTAGTTATATTTCATTATTTAGTTGAACATTGAAATAATATTGGGATCACAATTATTCTTTTACAAGCCATAGGTTTTAACTTTTACAATATGAAAAAAGAAAATTATCTTTTGGCATTGTTTGTAATTTTAAATGTTTAAGGTGAAAATTTTCTTGAATACCAGTTTAACTATTAGTTGAAAATTTTAAATGCTCAAGGTCTAGGAACTTCCTAATCAACTAAATTCCCCTATGTTGCAACAACTCTCTCCTCTTTCTAATATATTATATATATATATTATATATATATATAGTTGGCAAAAAAAAACGAGATTATCAAATTTTTATATTTAGAGATAATTATGAATGGAAACATAATTATTAAAAATTTGTGTATATATTATATATATTATTCTCCTTATTCTTTTCCTCTCATAAACGACCATTAGTCACCAGAAATCGTGCGAGGAAAATTTTGTCACTAGAGTTTTAAAGCTAGATTCTGGGGCTGTCCAACCCTCATTTTCGCCGGTGAGCTACACCATTTTGTTCCCCTATCATTACTCTAATCGTCGTAAGGAAAAAAAAAAAATTAGGTTTCCAGCCACCACTAACTCCATGTTTTATGCATTTCTCGGCAATTACCGGACTCCTTTTGAGAAACCAACACCATAAACATTAAAGATATTCCTCACTTCAAGACCCTCGTGGTATGTTTACCTAAGCGTAATCGGAATGAGCATGAATCGGAGTGAGCAGGATTCGGAGTGAGAAATCAATGTCAGAATAAACTGTTTACTTAGTGATAGAATTCAAAATCGGAGTCATTCTAAATCTCATTCATACGTTTACTTACACCTAGAATCGGAATGAAAAAGTGTAAAAATACTAATATACCCTTTAAATCAATTTGATATTTTCAATTTAAAAAATATATTGTGTACTTATTATATTAAAATTAATCATAATTAAAATATTTAGTGTAATAATTGGGTACTAAAATAATAAATATAAATTGTACAACTATTTAAAATATAAAAATAAATTTAAATAAAATAAATAAAAATAAAAAAATAGTGTTAAAAAATAAAATATATTATTAATTTATTAAAAAATAAAGTACATATTTATTATATTAAAGTTAACAATAATTATGCTAATATTATAATATTAGGCAAACAAAATAATAAATATATGTAGCATTTATTATTTTTTGAATTTTATTTTTAATTGTGTATTTATAAGTAAAATAATGGTATAATAGTAAATTAATATTAATATTAGGAATGAGAGTTTCAATCCAAAGAGAGACATGAGAGTGTCAATCTCATTCCTCAATTCTAAATTTTAGTGGGACCCACCAATCTAACTCATATTCTAGTATAAAAAAGAACAAATAAACATGATATTGATTCAATGCGGTTCTTATCTCCACCTTCAACCGCCCTGGCCAGTGCCGATTAACGATGGGTTTGACCAGTCAATGGTTGATATGGCCACCCAAATTTGGGAAGTTGCCCGAATTTGAGGGTCAATTTTGGTAATTCAAAGTCTTGATGCTTGAAATCAAACGACTTCGTTTTCACGAACCGGAGTCATTTGAGTGCCAAATGTCATGAATTGATTAGTAGGGATTCTAATACGCATCTTTCAAAATATTTTATAGAATTAATCATAAATTAAACTATGTGATCTTTTCACTATTGTTATTTTATAATCATTTATAAATGTAAGAAATCACAAAAGTCTTTAATGGTTATTTCAATATTTATTAATTAATAGGTATTATTATTTTAATCGTAAGATATTAATCTAACAGTCATAATAAATTAGATAGTTGACCAAAAAATTAATGACAGTTAATGAGATTGAATTCTTATCGCATCACTTCATCGAATTTTTATATTTGGTTGTAACCAGGGTGAAAAAAATCGACATTTTTACCGGAATTTTCACAGAAATTTCTATATTTTCAAAGTACATATATGAAAATAGGGGTGTAGTATCTTTTCCGCAAAATATCCTGAAATTTTCATAGAAATATCCGTAAAGGAATAAAATTATTTCGGTACCCTCTCATATAGCAAAACATTGAGTTGGTACCTTACATTTTTCATAATATTAAAAGGGCAACTTCATGTTTAGAAAAACATCATTTTGACACCTCAATATCAATTTTTGAGATATAAAATGTCAAAAATGCCCTTTTATGAGTAAAAACAATTAAAACATTAAAGTATTTTCTCAAAATATTTCTAAAATATTTAAAAGGGATACAAAACTTAAAACAATAGTTTGATTTCTAAATAAAAATAGAAAAAAAATCCTAGATCTGAGAAACTACCGCCCCACCCTCAACATCGGTGGCTAGCTCCGTCGCTCGCACCCTTCAGTCCCAAAATTTTTCTCTATTTTCAAAACTTCCATTGATGACCATGTTAAGCTCCTTATGATGCATTTCACAAAGTTACCAAATCTTCTTCTACTCTTCTTCATCTCTTTATCCTTTAGTTTTCTCTATAGCATTTTTTTTTTCTTTTGGTTTAAATTGTGATTGTGATTTGCATCTCCTTTTCTTACTAGACCTACACGACTTAGAAGAAGAAGAAGAAGAAGAAGAAGCGACAGGGTTGTGTGGGAAATTTCACACGGACACGTTGGACAACGACCATGCCCTACGTGGCCCAATGCCTGTCACGCCAAGTAGCCTTCGTCGCCTGAGAAGATTTCCCCTTTTGCATGATATGAGAACTGAGTGCATAAGGAGGGGCTAATACCGTTAACCCTATACTCGGTCGGGGCCTATGAACAGTTCTGTGTAAGCGCCACGATAGGATCGACCGAGAGAGACTCTACGCTTGGCATCTTTTAGCATAAGCATAGAGGTTAAAATGCGAGCAACTGGACCCATATCCCGAGGAAGACCCCTGAGGTGACCAGCTGGGTATCCCAAGGTTGCGTCTGGATTTGGAGAAGGTCAGTTGCACAGGGAATGATTACAAGCCCCTTAAACCGCCTAAAATGGATCAATAGGCATTACAGAGGATCTACAAAGCCGTAATAGGGGGACAAATTGGATGAGTGAACAGTCCAAAGGGCGTTGACAGGCTACGGACTAGACAGATGAGATGGTAGCCCACTCGAGTGGATTGATAACTTAGAAGAAACCGTTAAAAAGCCCTAAAGCAGCCCACCGTTGGATGGGTTCAAGAGGGAACTTATCAGCTATAAAAGGGGCAAAGCCCCCGAGAGAGAGGGGGGGATTCTCCATTTTTGTGTAATTTGTAAAACCCAAACAAGAAAAATATAATACAATGGATGTAACTCTTTTCCATAAGGGTGAACCACTATAAAACCTCTATGCGTCTTTATTTTCGTAAGCATTATAACACTTCCTTCACAATACATCCAAAACACCAATATAAATTCCAACATATTCAGTTAAAATACAAGTTTCGAACTGGTAACCCAACGAGCTACCGTGAGATAATCCTGTACAGTCTTGTTGATGAAATTTGACCGTCAACAACCAGTAAGGAGAAACATAAGGCAGTGTTGAAACATAAGCCATAGAAACTTGGAATGTCGGCGCAAATTTTTAAGTTCCTCAACCATGGTGCTGGCGCCAGGACGACAATTGGGCTGGACAGCAAGCTGGGGTGGGTAACAACGATTGGGCTAGGGAGGCTGCACGGTGGGCGACGAGTCGACAAAGCAAGGTTACTCTGAATATTGTTCTTTATCTGGATTTTTTATTTTACTTTTAATCTTTCTTTTTCATTATAGTTTGTATTAGAAATATCACATCTAAATCTATTCTTTAGCATTACATAATGCAAAACGCAACCCAAATAAGTTTCAGTTTCGATGTCAATTGGTTTTCTAGGCTTTTGCTGAAGGAAGGAGAAGGATATTTTCTTCCTTTTATTTTTCATATATGAGGTTTTCTAAATAAAATTTTTTTTTTCAAATGTTTTAAAATTGTTTTTAATTTTTATTTTGTCTTTAGTAAATTAAAAGGGTATTCTAGACATCTTATGCCTCAAAAAACGTCTCAATGTATCAAAATGGTTATGCTTTAAAATATGAAACTATCGTTTTAATATTATGGAAAACATGAGATATCAACTATGTTTTACTATAATAGAGAGTAGTAAAATAATTTTATCCATTCTGTAAATATTATTATTCTTATAGAAATGTTCATTTTTGAGAAAAATAAAGTATTAAATGATCGAATATCGTAAAAATTTTATGGAAACTTCATGAAAATATGAGAAATTTTTCATAACAGTCTCTGTAACTTGATATATATACATATATATATATATTTAGTTGACTTTTGGAAAATGTAAAAGTTATGTTCTTTTATGCTTTTTTTCATTTGAACTTAGCCTTCCTTACAACATGGGATACTCATGGTGAACACGGTGAAGTGGATGTGGGTTGACTCAATACTATACATTGAGAGCTAGTGGACAGAGATCGAGAGACATATGCATGGCATGTCTAAAATTATATAGAAAACTATTTAAACTCTATGTTTTTGTATCAATATTGTTTAAATTAAAAAAGTACTTAGAATACCTTCAAACCTTCTAGAAATTATTTTTGGTATTGATAAGTTATCATTTAGTATGAAACTATTGATGTAAGATATATGTATTTGGTTGACTTTTAACTATTTTATTTAATTTGTAAATGTGTGCGTAGCATTTATAATATTATGATCCCATTTTGCCATACATATTTATTAAATAATTGGTAAATTGATTGAGAGTATCATCTATTTTATGAATTATTATCTATTTTACATTTTATTTGAAAATAAAGTGTTTTAGTTTAAATTTCTCTTTTTTACGTCAATTTCTATCAATATTGATATTGTCGTTTCTGAACGTTTCTCGTTTTAGAATGCTTAGGGAAATGGATACATTTGGGTTTCTCGTTTTAGATTTGTCAAAACCCACTAAGGACGAAACGGTAATTTCACCTAAGGGTAGAACCAACCATCAGGAACCATTAACCCGAAATTTAACTCAAAATTTCCTATAAGATCAATGGTAGTTGTGGGGTTCAAGGGCCCATGTAGGAATTAAGGTAATCTTTCAATAAATTTAAGGAAACCTACTAGGTGGTTAATTCAAATACAAGTCCAATAGACCCAAACCCATCATTTGAAAGGCTTAAGGTTAATGTAAGCCCAAGTTGACACAAGGGGTAACCTAGAGGTGAACTAGAGGTATAACAACGGAAAAGTAAACTAATGTCCGAGGCCCTTAAGTAATTAATCAGATGCAATTGGTAATTAGTTAATTAATTAATGATTTAATGATTTAATGATTTAATTAATTAAGGATAGGATATGAAAATTAAAAAAATAAAGAATGATTAATCTAAGACGGTTAATAAAATATTAATTGGTGTATCGGTTCATCCAAAGATAGGCGAATAAGGAATCAAAAGAGAAATAATTAATAGGATTGATTATGAGACTAAGTCCCTAAGACTTAAACAAAATAGGTCAGAAAAGTTAAATAATGTGCTAACAGCCGGTTATTAGTACTGTTAAATACAGACTGAACAATAGTGGGTTGCGTTTCAAAAACGCTAAGTACCAACACCCAGGTGACTACAAATCTCACCTATAACATGAATAGTCTTAAAATATTTTGTTTGAGAAATTTGTATGTTTGATTGTACTGCATTTATTCTTAGTGATATATTTGATGATGCATTTACTATGTAATGTGTCTCGTTAAAGTTAAATTATATTATCAAGTTTTTGTGACATGATCATAATCGCATGTTCACTTAAATAAGAGGCTAAAATTAAATCCAGTGCCGCCCTCCAACCTTAGGGGATGGGAGGTTAAAATTCCTTCGGGAGGTTCACTAGCCTAAGTTAGTAAGATTGTGAGTGTCGTTGGATGAAATATTTAGGTAGCTCCGCTGTTGTCGTGCGCCCTTGGCATGTGCACATAGACATTCCATAGTTGAGCATAACCGGTCATGCATCTTTATTTGATAATGTTATGTTTTGAAAATTGTTTTTATGACAATTATTTGTTATTGTTAAGTTATTGCTCATCAAGTTTGTTCACGTTGTAGGTAAAAATTGCTAACTCCCTTAACTCAGCTGCCACCTCTAAGAGCCTCACAACCATGCTCATACATCTCGGCCTATCGTGACCTCGCCACCATATCTGCTACTACATTAAGACCACCGAATTCGACATTTTTTAAGTTATTTGCGTGTTTAGAAATATTTGTTATATATGTATATTAAGGATTCGTTTGGTATGAGGGTTCAAAGCAGGGTGATTCTAGTTTTGAATTTAGAACTAGAACTATAATTCATGATTTTTGGTCCAAATGATGGTTCAGAAACCAGAACCACAATCAAGAGTTTGAACCACCCAAAATCAGGGGGTGGTTTTAAAATCAGGGGTGATTCACAGTTTAAAACATCACATCAGGATTCAAATCTTGAATTAGAACCACCTTAACCAAACACTGATTCTCGGTGAGTCAAATCAAAATCACTTTCTATTTTTTGTAAACAAATACTGGTTTTAAACCAGAATCATGGTTTCAGGTTCTGAACCCTTATACCAAACAACACCTAATTACATATGAGAAAGATGATTTGTAACATGTTTTTTATTTTTTACTCTTTTGTTTGTATTGTTTAATAAGTTATGGATAAAATATTGAGAATGATATCATAAAAGCATGAGATGTAACATGATATTTATTATTTATTTAATAAAAGAGTTTATTCATTATTTTATGTGCATATATTATTGAATATTTATGAATATTATTGAATATTATTGAATATCAATAAAAATTCAACGATTATTTATGTTACCTTAAATATTATATATGTATTATATGCGAGAGGATAATATTTAAGGATAATAATCAAAACAATGTTCGCAATAAATTTAATTAAAGTTCATAATCTTAAATGAAAACATTACTAATACATGTCATTCCCATTAAAATGGAATGGTGTTATCCGCACTATTAATATGGCGGGATATTGAATGAGTATATTACGCATAATGAGATTATGTGGAACCGAGACACATATACAATATGAATTTATGACAATTTCTGTTAAGTATAGAAATTCTAATTGAATCTATCGATAGTCATATATAGAATGATCTTAATCCTGAGTTACTAGCAGACTTCTATTTATAGATTTGTGTCTTTTATTTACTCGATACGGATTATGAGATGTTGAATCCTATTTTTGCATTTACAGATATGATGAAGTGGGTAGTCAGATATGAAAATATACGAGATGGAATCCATTCATTCTTGAGAAAGAAGCAGATAAATAATTCTCTTGAGGATTGATTCAACACTTGGATTAATAGGAGCTCTGATTTATGAATTTGTTTTATGAATCACTATCCATTAGAGAATTAATGGTACTCAAGGATGAAGATGTAATTAGAGAGGTTAACAAGTTTCACCTAAGTCTAATTATCAAATATTTATAGAGGATTGATATGTATGTAATGACTATATCAAATGGACACTTCATAGTTTGGAAGTAAATCATATCTATAATTGCGAGAGTGTAATTCTACGTTTATAGTGGAGTAACTTTGGAATTAATATAATTAATTAATTATTTAAAGAGTTTTAATTAATTGTTAATTTTATTGGCTCGGAATTATAGGTTGATGAGTCCCCACGTCGTCCTTGTAATTCTACAAGACTTTAAGGACAAAATGAGAATTTTAGAATTATGAAATTTTAAATAAAACACTCAAAATGAATTAATTAAATATAAGGGTAATTTACACAAATGGTCCCCAACCTCTTTAGTAGGTGACAATTTGGTCCTTCTCTTTTCTTTTTGGCAAAACGACCCCCAACCTCTTTAAATGGTGACGGTTTGGTTTTTTTTGTCAAATTTCGTTAAATTTTTAACAAAACATGTCACGTGATCCATCATGTGACCATTTTTTCAGTAAAATGACTTAAATGCTTCCATAACAAAAATACCATTTCTTTTAAAAGTCTCGTAAAACAAATCTCACAACCCACCCACCACCCTCAGCGTCCACCATCCTCAGCGATAGAACTCGCGAACCCGTTGTCGGAACAGTAATAGATAAACAAATTGCAAAAAAAAAAAACCAAACAATTCAGATTGCCTCCTCGTTGCAAATCTGATACTATTCAACACAAGTCTCGCAAATTGCAACAAACCTAGATTACAACAATCTAAAGAACTTTACAAATTACAACAATCCAAAGAACATTAGCAACAATCCAGAGAAATCGAAACACAAATTAATTTCAAAATACAACAAAAATGGTGCAAACCTAGATCTTGAGACGTTCTTGCATGTTGTTCACAAGTCCATTGCCTAGGTTGCGAGCGCAACGTTCAAAGTAAAACTAGATTCTGACGTCGTGAGGGAAACTAGAGGATCATCACCACCAAAGTTAACCCAGATTCCGTAGGTTAAGGTGACGTGAATCTCCCATCAACGCCGGCATTAACAGCACGAATCTTCCCGCTGACGAGCCTCTCGCCTCCCACGAGCCTCTTGCCTCCCACGAGCCTCCGGCCTTGTCAAAGCTCGTGCGAGAAAAGAGAGCAATGAAAGAAGGGCAACGAGAGAGAGCGTGAGAGATGAGAGAGAGAATGGGAACTTGCCTTGGTATTTTACCAAAATATCCTTTTTAACAAGATTAGATGCATTGCACATGATTAATTCTGTTAAAAATTTAACAGAATTCGACAGAAATGATGAGATTGTACCTTTTTAAGTAGGTTGGGGGTCGTTTTATCAAAAATAAAGGTTGGGGACCAAACTGTCACATTTTAAAAAAGGTTGGAAACATCTGTGCAAATTACCCTAAATATTAAATAATGTGATTATTTAATTTGAATTTTAGAAGACACAAGTGATGTTGAGCACATGTGGTGGGCACCTACTTCAGTGTAAATCCCACAGGGATTTGGTTGCTTGCTCTCCAAGTTATTCAATTAACTTATTAGATAAGTTATCTAATTAGCATTCAAATTGGTTAATGTTTGACTTTAATTAGAATTTGAATTTGAGTCAAAATTAGACTATAGGATAAAAGAGAATTGTTTTTTCCTTCCCCTATTTGTAAATTGCATCAACAATAGGTGATAACATGTCTGTGGAGGCCGTCCATAGTGGATAAGAGAGAGAGGATTTTGCTTTCAAAATTAATTAGAAATGAGAGATAATTATCGAGTTTTATTTTGGAGATAAATACTGGATTTCCTCTGGATGTCTAACAGGTACTCTATAAATAGGAGATTGCAAAAAATTGGAGAGCACAATTTTTGCTTTCTGCTAGCATAAGTGGCCGGTTTCCTATAGAGTGAGAAAAGGAAAATTTCTTTCCAATTTCACGTCATGCATGTGTTGGTGTTCGTAGAATACTTGAGTGTTTTGATGGCTAATCCCAGTTTGTTTCAGGTGTGCCCACACATATATCTTCATAAATTCAAGGAATTGACGAGAATGGTTCCGGTATTTCAAACAAGTTTGGAGCAAAGAACGTTAGTGGTCAAAGAACTGATCGAGTTATCGACCAATCATTCACGTGGTAAATTTATTCTTAAATTAATTTGATTAATTTATTCGTACATAAATTAATGTATTATATAAAATATCTCAAAGGTTTATTAAAATTTTTATTATACGCGATCCGCTAAATACATGCTTCCGTATAGAAAATCGTTTCAAAACCAACATAAAATTTGAAGAAATTGTTGTACGAGTAAAGAACTAATTTTCAGTGAAATATTTTTTAATAATTTTAACGACGGTTTTTTTGCAACTAGTGATCACTTAAGTAATGAACCACTAAACATGAGAAAGTTTCTTTATGCATTCCACTTTGGTTAGGATAAAGTCTGCATGAGTGTTGACTTGAAATACAGATTTTCGATGTATATAAACTACAATTCACATTTTACCTAAAATCTATGATGTCAACATCTGTGATCATGGCGACAAATGACTCTGATCTCTGAATTATATAGACGAACGAGCCTGATCATTTATCCAAATTTTGAACATAAACTATAAGCCTTATCTATTATTTGCAAGCCGAATTAGATTCAATTTCGAATCTCTTGCAAATAAGACTCGATTTCAAATCTGATTGCAGAATCAACTTACAACCTTGGCAAATAAATGTGAAATTTACCAAAACAGTTTGAAGTAATCAAAAACTTACCTAGACATTAGGAAGCTCAAGATTAATCACTACAACAAATAAGAGATGAGCCAAAGCCTATTTAATGACTTTTTTAAGAATCCACTTCTAATATGCTATAGAGACGCGGTATGGAGACTTCTGTGTTTAAGAAATTTGTTCGCACACATTAGATGATAACTTTCTAAAAACCGTCATTCTAATGTAGTATATTGGATGACAATTTTATCTAATATGCTAAATAAGACAATGGTTTTAAAATAACCGTCGTCTAATGTCAATATCAATCAATTTTGAAATAATTACAAAGTCTAAATTATTTTTAAAACAAATGTAGTTTTACTGAATTGATAGAATTTAGAATCAGAGTCATTCTAAATCTCATTTATACGTTTACGCACACTCAGAATCAGAATGAAAAAGTGTAAAAGTACAAATATACCCTTTAAATCAATTTGATATTTTCAATTTAAAAAATATATTGTGTACTTATTATCGTAAAATTAATCATAATTAAAATATTTAGTGTAATAATTGGGTACTAAAATAATAAATATAAATTGTACAACTATTTAAAATATAAAAATAAATTTTAAAAAAATTTAAATAAAATAAATAAAAATAAAAAATAGTGTTAAAAATAAAATATATTATTAATTTATTAAAAAATAAAGTACATATTTATTATATTAAAGTTAACAATAATTATGCTAATATTATAATATTAGGCAAATAAAATAATAAATATATGTTGCATTTATTATTTTTTAAATTTTATTTTTAATTGTATATTTATAAGTAAAATAAGGGTATGATAGTAAATTAATATTAATATTAGGAATGAGAGTCTCAATCTTAAGAGGGAGCATGAGAGTGTCAATCTCATTCCTCAATCTCAAATTTAAGTGAGACCCACTAACCTCATTTCAGAATAAAAAAGAACAAATAAATATGAGATTGACTCTCATTCTCCACTTACATTCTTCAATCTCGGTAAGTAAACATGCCACTATTGTAATGGCTCTTTTAAAAAGTCCCCCTGTCTGCGGCTACTTTTTTGTTGTTGTTTTACTGTCTCTTTGGTGTCGTTTGATTGATTGTTTTTATTATTATTATTATTTTCACGGCTTACGTCTTGAAATATGTTTATGATATTATTCTATAATAGGTGAAACTTGCATGTGTGTCTTGGTTCTTTCCCTCCTATGCCTGTACTATACGTGAAACCTTCTTTTTGAGTACTCAAATGCACTTTTGGCGCCTAAGAACATGAAAGGTCGCGAATATTTTATTGTGTGTGTGTAACTTGTGCTCCAACTTGAGTAAGGCGACATGTGACTATAGATGATAGGCCATTATTTTAACTCTATTTTAAAGTATATTTACAATCAAATTTTATCTATAATTTAGGCTGGCTTATGATGTCAGGAAAATTTCCAATCATTACGGCTATATCAGAGCAATTGATCTTCAAAATATTCATATTTACTTTGTCGCTAACCTTTTGATATGGCTTTGGTGGACCTATTTATCCAAAGTCTATCCATGAATTAGAAGTGTTTCAAATAAATTAATTACCTATTAGCAATCAGCCCTTGTTTTTTTAAAAAAAAATTTTTTTTTAAGCCGATTGCATATTAATTCTATCATTTAGGCCCGATTTGGGATTACTTGATTTTTATAGGAGCATTATTTAATACAGAAGTATAAGCAGCACTAGAATGTCTAAACTAGAAATTCAAATTTCTAAAAATAACTTAAAAAAATGCATTGGTCTCTATACAAAATATTGTTTTTACTTACTTTATCAAACACTATAGTGTAAAAATGTCATTTGAAGTTCTAAAAGCATTCCAAACTAGGCCCAATACAACATATCGCTGCTACAGCAATATTGACAATATTAACAATGACACTATTAATGAAAATATATAAAAATTTGTAGTATTGCAGCTAACTATGCGCATCGTAAATATACATTATGTTGACATAAAACATAATGAAATAACTTGGCGGAAAGAGAGATTCGGGAGGAAGTAGAACAAGTATACCTGTTTCTGAAGTAAGGCAGTGTGTATTCAAGCAGTCAATAGTCACCAGGGCCGTGCATATGAAGAAGAGAGGCCAACGTAGCCAAAGACAACTTGCCGGAAACTTGTAGTTAATTACTAACAGGCCAATGCCGGCAAGTCATCCTTGGCTGCACCGGACAGTACTCTCTACCTCCCTATGCAAGGCACTTTCGACGCGCGCGGATAGATTTTTGCCCTAGCAATATGCGACCGATGAACGTCTTATATATCAGCCGACTAGAGAGGCTACTCAGTTGGATTGTTGGCTCGGATATAGCTTCCTTATATATATAGCTAGAATGAGAATGTACAGTTTGAAGCAGAGTGATATTTTGAGAAGTGATCAGGATTCAAGGTATAGCACTGTAAATGAGCATGCAAATTTAGGCGATTCTCAACCAAGGAAAGAAAAGATACTACAAGTGGGAAAAAGTGGCCGCAGTGCAAATCCAGCAGACAGACAGAAAAGCAATTACCACGGAAGCAAAAAGCCAAGATATTCCTCTCGATCAATTGTTAAATACATCCAAATGAGCCTTAATCATGCAATTGGGTATGCCAAAGTGGAGGCAATTTCATGCTCTTTTGGTCCCACCTTTCCTTTTTGTTTGTCATCATGAAGAGCGTATCGTGCAGTATTTTTCTAAGTGAATTTTCGGTTTGATTTTCTTCTGCGAATAAAATCTGTGTTCTTTTTTCCTTTTCTTTTTCTTTTTTTTAAACTGTACTATGATTCTCCATCAGATGCAATAAACTAGTTGCTAAGTTTCAAAGCTCTTATGATCGATATGGTCCTGGTGCTTCGGTGACAGCTCATATGTTTGCCTGCTAGTACACGACCTTATAATATTTTTTTTTTTGACTGCACACGGCAGGCTTTGTATGAATTTCAAACTCTAATATTATATTCTCTGATATATCAGAAGACAAAGTAGAGTATTGAGGACGGTGGCATTAAATAATCTTAACAAGGATTATTAAAATCATGGTCTCTAAAAGTTCCATTAGATGATTTACCCTTAAAGTTACAATTCAAGAAAGAAGGAGAGCACATTGATTAATTTACTTTTCAGTCGTTTTTGTCGTGAACAGAAAAATGTAACTTTCTTTTCTTCTATTTTTTTTAGCCGAGAAACAGAAAAAGTAACTTTATCCAGGTTTTCACAACATTATATATTCGAAATGACACAATAATTACAGTTTTCAAATTAACTTTCTCCATCTACTGCAATTAGTTTATTTCGAAATGACACTTCATCAACACATTTATACATCTGCTATTCAGTAAAATTTAAATACTACTAAATCAAGTTGAGAGCATTTATATCCCATTTTTACTTTATGCCGCAAATCAATTAATATCTTTTTTCTTTTACCTCAATATCAATTATCAACCTTTATTTGGTAGAACTTAGCTTTCCGTATATACATTGACTGATATCATAAAACAACTGTTAGATCTGACGTTACATCCAATGTCCCAGATGATGTTGGAACATCGTCTGGAAGATGACTTAATTAATTAAGATCCGGATTTCTTACTGTTTAAATTGTTCGAGTAAGATAAAGTGTAAAAATCAAAAGAACACAGAATATGATATCGCAGTTCGGTGTGCACACCTACTCTGCGGGGCCACGCCCAGACAATGAATAGTTCACTATGTTCCAGAAATTACAGACACCGGACGGACTTATTCACTCAAGGACTCCCTCCTAGACAACGACGCCGCTGTGACGAATCTCCACAGTGATTTGTTTAGCGTGCACCACACGTCTTCTAAACTGCACGACGAACTCCCTTCGACTGACAGAACTTCCTCCCGAAAGCAACAAATCCCTCTCCCGAAGGATGATCTCAATAACGCACAAGGCTCACAAAAACTCACAGACTCTTTTCTGAAAATATTCTATTCAATCTCTACCTCATTATTTGCTACTATGAAACTTTAAATAAAGCTTCCTCCTATTCTCTCCACGTTGAATATCTTAACTAAATCTCCTTTTGAATCCACCTTATCCAAATCCCATTATCACCTTTTTAGCTTTTGCACCAAATCCGATTACCACCTTTTTGGCATATGTACTTTGAATTTCAAAACCCACTTTTGCTCTACGTCAATCCACATCCCAATATATATATATATATATATATAGATTTTTCTTTTGCCAACATACAATTCGAGTTCACTTCAAATTCGAATCCAATCCAAAAGCCAAAATCCGGATAACCATCACAATAAGATCTCTACATAATCTTTTTGATCCTTA
Source organism: Morus indica (assembly GCA_029231665.1). Classification (NCBI taxonomy): domain Eukaryota; kingdom Viridiplantae; phylum Streptophyta; class Magnoliopsida; order Rosales; family Moraceae; genus Morus; species Morus indica. Next base: position 4,374,116 of record JACAGA010000019.1, read on the forward strand.
TCTCTTTTGATCCTTATCTCATTCTAGAATCTCATCAGGTCTAACGTTAAAGTCGGAGGCTTAGGGGCAGGTGTCTTCTTCATAAACACTATTTTGGACGTTGAGCTCTCACCAATATAGCCAAGGCCATGTCGATCACCACTCGCTTTTCCTATCGAGAGAATGTGATCCAATTTTGTGGTGCCGGAATTCATCATCTTTAATGACTTTTGAGTGTGCTCCAATTCAGCTCTTATCTCCTGCAGCTTTCTCCTTTTCAGCAGCCCGAAATTCATAGTTTATGGCAGCCCTCTTAAGTACATCATTCTCTTTAATAAGCTCATCGACTTGCTCCCGCAAAGACTTATTCATTTTAACCACCAAAACCCATTTGTTAAACATGGTTTCATATGCCTCTTGGATTGTCTCCTCAGTCAATTCTTCTCCATCGCTGGATCCGTCAGAATTTGACAAATCTCCGTTTTCTTCTGGTTCTCCAGAGTGCGTTGCAGGTGATGTTGCAGGTGATGTTGCAGATGATGTTGCAAAATGAGCTGTGACACGATCTGTAACACTGCAGTTTGGAACATCTTGGTAGACATTGAATGCAACATAGTTATTCACATCATCATCATCTTCCTGGTTACCTTCAGAATCCTCATCACTCCATGTGACGTTGAGAGACTTCTTCCTCTTCTTGAGAGTGTTAGCACACTCAGACTGAATGTGACCGTAACCGTCGCACTCCCGACATTGAATTCTCCTATTCTTCTTCCTATCATTGGAGGAATTCGTAGCTCCCTTATATTTTTGAAAATTGTTGGAGTTGTTGAAAGTTGGAGTTTGGTTCTTCTCGTTGAACTTTTTCATCACCCTGTTGAAATTTTTTGTCAATCGAGCAAGAGACTCCGCTAAGTCTTCATCTTCTTCTTCAACATTATCTTCCACTTCGGCTTGGAAAGCAATCCCTTGAGAAATCTCCTTCTCCTTCTCATTTTGACTCAGATTCATTTCAAATGTCCTCAGTGATCCCATCAATTCATCAAGTCTCATAGTCTTAATGTTTTTCGCCTCTTCAATGGCAGTGACTTTGTAGGCAAATCTCTGTAGTAATGATCTCAACGTTTTGCTGACAAGTTTTGCCTCAGGAATTTTTTCACCAAGAGCAAATGATTCATTAGCTATATCACACAATCGTGAATTAAATTCAGAAATAGTTTCAATTTCATGCATTCGAAGATTTTCGAACCTGGTTGTGAGCATGTTCAATTTTGATTGTCTTACTGCAGTTGTTCCTTCATGCGCTACCTCCAGAATTTCCCATGCTTCTTTTGCCGATTCACATGTGGATATCATTTTGAACTGGTGAACATCGACTCCATTGAATATTGCATTGAGCGCACGTGAGTTGTAGTTGGCCAACCTATCTTCATCAATGCTCCATGACTCTTTAGGCTTAGGAATCTCCTTTCCTTCTGCATCCTTTGTTTCCGGATGCTTCCATCCAATCAGGATTGCACACCATGCTTTTTCATCTTGAGCCTTGATGAAAGCCTTCATCCGGGCCTTCCAATATGAATAATTCAAACCATCAAGCAGAGGAGGACGTACAACTGAACCTCCTTCCTTTAGAAAATCCATTCCAGACATAACAGATCAATTCTCCAAGATCTCACCGAACTTATGGTCAGTGAACTGCTCTGATACCACTTGTTAGATCTGATGTTACGTCCAATGTCCCAGATGATGTTGGAACATCGTCTGGAAGATGACTTAATTAATTAAGATCCGGATTTCTTACTGTTTAAATTGTTCGAGTAAGATAAAGTGTAGAAATCAAAAGAACACAGAATATGATATCGCAGTTCGGTGTGCACACCTACTCTGCGGGGCCACGCCCAGACAATAAATAGTTCACTATGTTCCAGAAATTACAGACACCGGACGGACTTATTCACTCAAGGACTCCCTCCTAGACAACGACGCCGCTGTGACGAATCTCCACAGTGATTTGTTTAGCGTGCACCACACGTCTTCTAAACTGCACGACGAACTCCCTTCGACCGACAGAACTTCCTCCCGAAAGCAACAAATCCCTCGCCCGAAGGATGATCTCAATAACGCACAAGGCTCACAAAAACTCACAGACTCTTTTCTGAAAATATTCTATTCAATCTCTACCTCATTATTTGCTACTATGAAACTTTAAATAAAGCTTCCTCCTATTCTCTCCACGTTGAACATCTTAACTAAATCTCCTTTTGAATCCACCTTATCCAAATCCCATTATCACCTTTTTAGCTTTTGCACCAAATCCGATTACCACCTTTTTGGCATATGTACTTTGAATTTCAAAACCCACTTTTGCTCTACGTCAATCCACATCCCAATATATATATATATATATATATGTAGATTTTTCTTTTGCCAACATACAATTCGAGTTCACTTCAAATTCGAATCCAATCCAAAAGCCAAAATCCGGATAACCATCACAATAAGATCTCTACATAATCTTTTTGATCCTTATCTCATTCTAGAATCTCATTTAAATTCAAATAACCAATGCTTTATCTTCTTTTGACCAAGCCTTTATCCTTATCTCTTCAAATCTCAACTCAACAAAATCTGCAACTTTAACTTCAATTCTGATTCGAATTCTTCTTCCGCAATCTGAAATCTTCTTGAACCTATTTTTGAATTTTTACAAGATTGCCAATAAATTGCCAACTAATAAAAATACTTAACAACAACATTGTTCAAACTTATTGTCAATGACAAGCACCTTCTCCCTCTTGCTGAGGCTTGGCACGTCATGATCTTAGAGTTTAAAGCAATCTATTTTAGCAGAAATTTTGATGAAAGGAAGGAAAAAGAAGTTGGCAACTCCCTAGATCTGCTTTGTAGGGAAGTATTAATTTATTATTACTTCAATGTGTAAGTCGTGATATTGACAAATGAAGTCATGGGAAGTATTAAATTATTATTACTTTAATGTGTAAGTCGTGATATTTGCAAATGAAGTCATCCATTCCCTTTAAACAAAAGGAAAAAAAAATGCATTTTCATGTTTTTGGACTTTCATACTCTGCATTCACCATTTTACTGAGTGATTTATATTTCTTGAAATATACACGACGCGCTATAAAACGTTCATTTGCCCTTATTAACCGTTGTTGTGCTATATTTCTTCCCTTTATTTTCACCAAACGTATGAACACAAACAAACCATCATAATTAAGTGTTTGTTTCCATTCTTATATCACAATGATCATAGTCTTGTGTTACTATGAAGGTTATATACAAAATTGTCAATCTTACAAAAAAAAATTAAACATTATTTGTTATGGCTACTGTTACGTTATCATGATTCCTTTATTACTGAGGTGAGTAGTCTGAAACCTAATTATTTGAATTTTGATCTTTTATCGTGTTCCCTTAGTAAATTAGAGTCTTAGCTGCATCCTAAATATAATATGCTCCACATAATATGCAAATATATTAAATTTTACTCAAAGTTGCATTAGACGATTGAGAAAAATAGCGTATCGTATTGCCTATAGGTTTGGCTGCTTCTTCTTCTTCTTCTTCTTCTTCTTTTTTTTTTTTTGGTCAAAAAATTTGAAATTGAAAATAGATCATAAAAGTCGAGGAGCACTATAATATAACTTGATCAACACTTCTATTTTTGTACTCTTTAACACCAGCATTGGACAGTAACTGCAGTTCTCACTCATTTTCTCACAATTCAAATTTTAGAAACAATTATACATGAATATCATAGTTCCAGGAAATAAAAAATAAAAAATTATACAATATCATATAACCGATGCTGAGTCAAAACATTGTTGCAGTTGTTAATTCAATTGGCCCACCGACAGACAAGAGTTGTAATCTAACAAAATATCGGTTGTTGCACAAACGGGAAATAGCTGTCATCTTAAGTATGTACCCAAATCGATGCAAAAAAAAAAAAAAAGGTAATTCTGATTTGATCATGACGAAGACATCCATGATGAAAAATAGGCGGTGCTTCTCTTTACTGCTTATTATATACTGCGCTCTTTCTGAAAGCATCATTACCTTTTCTTTTACTGTGATCATTCTATTAATTTTGTACTTTTTCGAAAAATAAAATAACTTTTAGCTCCGTTAGTCTCTAACCTTTGAGGATGGTGACATTTTGGTCATTCTTCAAAGGACATTTAAGAACATTTATTTACCTTTAATGTCATTGGAGATTGGCCGAGCTCGATCCGCGGAGGAGGATGGAGGAGTTTTCTGAAGCCGCGATCTACACAGAGTTGCCGCGATCTGCGATCCTATCCCTATTGGAGCAAAGTTACGGACTGTTACGTATCATGATGTTGCCTTGTGGCCTTCGAACTTCCTCCTTTAAACCAAACATTAATGCTCAGACACTTAGGGTCTGTCTTTTTAGAGTATAATTTAAGTATAATTTTAGAATTGAATTTGAGTTATAACTTAAGTTGAAGTTGTAACTTGAATAAAGTTGAGTAATGTTAACTAAAGTTAAAACTTAAAAAAAAATATTAACTTAAATAAAGTTAGAACTCAAGTTGTCTTTTTTTAAATTTTTTAAATAAAAGAACAACCTCTTAGATGCTCAGATACTTGGATGTTTGGATTCTCATACACTCAACATTTGACACTCGAATGCTTAGATACTCAGACACTTAGGGGTTGTTATTTTAGAGTGTAATTTGAGTATAATTTTTTAGTTAAATTTGAGTTATAACTGGAGTTGAAGTTGTAATTTGAATAAAGTTGAGTAAAGTTGAATAAAATTGAAACTTAAAAGAACATGAACTTGAATAAAATTGAAACTCGAGTTGTCTTTTTTTTAGTTTTTTAGACAAAAGAACATGCCCTTAGATAGTCGGACACTCAGATACTCGGGTGCTTTAACGCCTGACCTATTAGTGTTCGGACTTTGCATGAACCACGTGGCATAATGCCACATCATAAATATATTATCACAAAGTCAGTTTGCTCGTCAAGAGAAGAGACTAAATATTTTTCACTCCTTTTTATCGAAATGTTTCCGAGACTGTTTTTTTTTTTTTTTTTTTTTTTTTGGCAACATTGCTTGCTTCTATTTTGTTTATCTGCCAAGTCTTTTTTTTTTCTTATTTTACAGACATGGTGCGCAGTCAGAACAATCAATTGCACTCTAACACGCAGAAGATCAAGTCAAAGGCGCTCTGACCATTATGGTAGACCTTGAGTTCAGAAGAACTTAAACCCTTCCATCTAAACAAAATATGATCTTGAAGTTTTATGAGAACGCGCTAAAAAACGCATCACATAACCTTCCTCATTATTACCGAAAAATTTTGCTTCCTCTAGCAAAAGAGTTCGAGAAACCTTAACTTCCGCTTTCAGGGTCCGTTTAGTTCGCTAATTCGAGTTGAAATGTGACTCTATGTAAGAGCTTTTTACTGTAGTAAAAAAGTTAGATGTTATTGTTTCTGAGAACTTTTTACTGTAGTAAAACTCAAATTTTAAACTCAAATCAGTGAAATAAATGAGGCCTCAATTTTCTAAGGATTCTTCTCCAACAATTCCTTCCAAAAAACCTTCAAATAACAAGCCTATCCCAATAACAATTGACCTTCACTATGTCTCTATTGTCGAGTCCATACATAGACTAGCGTCCCCAGATCGTATTTACCACATCAAAGGGGCTAGAATACTTCCGCATATGGGAATCAAATTAAGCACGTCTTGCCTTTGAGGCAAGCAACGTTTTTTAGTGCATGAATCTAAAGATTTTTCCTAGCACTTCTGAGTTCCGTTTTTTTCTTTAACATGCTATATTAGCTAACTCTTTCTTGATTCTTTTGTCTCAGCTTGCTGCTGATATTGTCATCTCCAATTCCTATGCTTGCGAGATGTTTGTCTAAGCTAGCTTGATAATGTCGAAACTCAATAAAGCTTGTGAGGGCTTGAGGAGTATGGATAGAGAAATACTCAAATCTAAGGAAGCTGCTGCATCATTAGAAAGCAATGCAAAGGAATGAGAATCCAAGTACAAGGAACTCCTTACCTCAGTTTAGAAAGATATAAAAAAATTTAAAAAAAAAAATTGGAAGAGACTCAAAAACAACTAAAATCTAGTCAAACCGAGCTCGAGAATGTGAAGAAGGAACTGGAGCTTGCTAAGCCAAATTTGTCACTCCCCGAGATAAGCTTCCCATCCTATCCTCTTCAATGCAATCTCAAACTGAAAACGCTACGAACCAAGCTAGCCCATCCCGCCATTTTCTTTTTATATTGCGCAAGATGAAAAAGAAAATATTGAAAGAGAGAATATTTAAACAATTCTTCGACTTTATTTAATATTAATGGCAAACTTTTCCTGACAAAGTTGGCAATACATCGAAGTAAAAAGCAACACTCAAATTTGTTAATCATAATAAGCAAAACTCAAACTCCTTACACTGATAGTATTTTCTGAGGTGCTCGATATTCCAAAGGATGCACAAAACACCATTCTGCACTAGTCTTCGAGTTCATATGTTCCTGAGCGAACCACCTTAACTACATTGTATGGTACCCTTCTCAATTTGGCCCGAGCACACCGTCACTTGGCTCTTCCACAATCTCTCCTCGTTTCATACGCTCTTCACGTGGATCAAGTTCTCAAAAATTCTGAATATCGTTCATATGTCTTGGTAAGTCAGCGGGCAACTCCTGGTCTATCTGGTAGATTATAGAAACCATTTCCTTTCTTTTTTGCTCGACCTTTCTGTTAGTCGCTTTACGTTACAGATCCGACCATCTTGATGGTTGCCGATTACTACTCCAACACCGTTTTCAGTTGGAAACTTCATCGTCAAATGATACGTTGATGTTTTTGCCACCATTGCATTCAAAATCGATCGTCTTGCATTATAAGCGGTCACTTGTGCATCCTCCACCTATTGTAACAAGAAGAGTTCTCATTCCTTCAGAAGAGTTCTCATTCCTTCAATTGAAAATAACTCGCGATATCATGGTCATGATCTTTTCTTAGGATCTCGTTTTATTGGGGTTATAGAGGTCAGCAAATTAGATATTGAATCTGCATTAGAATTTGAGCCACAATAGTATTCAAAGGTGTACAGGTCTTTATTGCGTCTGATGGCGTATAAGCTTGATACTTTTGTGTTAAGGCTATCTTGGATTTGTTTGAATATGGCCAGTTGGACTCTCTTCCCAGTTGGTAATGGAGGATTCTTATAATAAAAACGACATGAAGCTAAGAACTCGGATGGAATAATGATGACTTGGAAAAGCTACGCTTGTGGCTAAGGGTTAGACTCAGAAAGAAGGAACATACTATAAAGATATTTTCTCTTCCATAGCCATGTTTGAGTCCATCTGAATACTCTTACCATTTACAATATACTTAGATTATAAAATTTGGCAATTGAATGTCAAGACGACATTAATGAATGACTATCTTGAAGACACTATTTACATAATGCAGCAAAGGAGTTCATAATTAAAGGTTGATAACAAAAAGTCTCTCAAAAACTACAAAAGATCCATTCATGGTGTTAAAGTAGACTTCTAGATCATAGAACAACAGGTTTAATAAGGCTATTGAGTCTTATAGATTTGATCAAGACTAAAATATATCATGTGTCTGACACTATGCAAAAAAATATATGTTCTTATTATTTGCTTGCCTGGATATCTGATATTCAGTGAGAGTGTTAAATCGTTGTCAGTTAAACTCAAAATTGGATCATTGTATAATGATATAGTACATCCTTAAGTGTATGATAAAAGCAAAAAACTATTAGATAGTTTGGTCAATAAAAGAGTTCTCTTTTCATTAGATACACAGATTCTGACTATAAATCAAGTGTGAATTTCGAGAGTTAAATATTTAAATCTGTGTTCACACGCTAGTAAATAATTTGAAAAGAGTGAACTATTATTATTAACTTGGTTTGTTAGAGAAAGTTGATATGACACATGTCGAGAGACTAAGCTAACATCTATAGCTAACGTCTATAAAAGATTCTGAAATAGGGTACTCGACATTAACTAAACACATTATTTTACCAAACTACTACTACTGAAACAATCTCTCTACCAATTTTATTGGTTTTATCCACTAATTATTTCCCTTTTTTGCTTTCCATTTCGCTGCACACAACTGTTTGCAGAAAGAAAGTCCATATTGTAAAGCACCGACACCATAATAACCCAAGACAAGAACACCAAAACTGGACCAAATATCCAAAGCAGTAGAGGAAGAGCCGTGTAGAAAAGCCTGTTTCCCACAATGTTGAGAACCGAACCTCTCTCTAGAAGCTCACAAATATACTCAGAGGTCAATATTGACGACGGTTCTAAGGGGCTACATATAAGGATGCTTGACTGGTTGATCCCATAAGGTTGTTCCGTAGTGTTTGAACGGCCAGGATGTTCTTCTTGTCAATGTCCTGAGTAAGATTAAATTACTAAAAGTAAACTTTAAATTACAATTCAAATTCCCCCCGAACCAATATATAAATGTTATAATTAATTACAAAAATACTCCTGAACTATGACCCGTGTGATACTTTGTTCTTTGATCTTCAAAACGTAACACTCATTCTTTCTAGATGACAAATCCCTAATAAAAATGCTCTTTCCTTAAATTAGCTAATAGAAGAGTGATTATAATTGGGGGGTATTTTGATCATTCTACATGTTTTTAGAAAAAATATTACAAATTAAGAATTAAAATTTTTTATGTAATTTTCATTTTGTTAGTTAATTATAAGATTAACACTAAAAATTGTGTTTTATTGTTTTATTTTATTTGTTATCATGTTAAACTAAAACTAAAATTTATTTTTAAAAAATATAAACCAAAAAATAATAGGTGGAAGATTAATTGTGCACCAAATTATTTAGTGACAAGTAATATTTACGTGACATGCGGTGGTTTCATCAGAAACATTAAATGAAGTAGTATTTTTTTTAATAATTCGTAGTTCAATAGATGGTACGTTTGTAGGATCGGGGGACAAAATATTACAAGAGATATAGTTGAGAAATTTTTTTGTAATTAATCCTAAATGTTATATTTACCGATCAAATGCAAAAGCTCTCTTCCTGGACAAAAGATGCCTAGGAACGAAAGCTTTCCCTTTTCGCTGCTTTCTTCTTTGAGGCACAAATGTTAAAATGGAAATCAACATTATCAAAACGAAAAACTATT